>OZ005655.1:129848863-130001363 GCA_963930645.1 Salticus scenicus | reverse complement strand
TTTGTGACCTTTGCACAGTTCTTTGCGCTAGAAGCACAATAAATAACTTTTAATACCTACCCCATTACATGTGGTATTCTCTATGTTTATTGTACAGATGTAAATTGGAACAGCTTATACTTTTAATCAAAATGATTTTTTGTGAAATATTTTCTAAATTTGTTTTATTTTATTTATTTTTATTTTTATTCATTTATTTATTTATTTTTTACCACAGGTATTGGGTTTATACCTTTACGATACTGTGACTAATATGTGTTTTTGAGTGGCGTGACTTATTCAGATATAGATGCTTTAATATACATCATATTATAATTTTTTCCATTGTTATACATTATTTAGAGCCCAGTTCCGGCGAAACATAAAAGATTTTAATGTTTTTTTTTTTCCGGATTTTTTTTTTTTTTTTTAAATATAATTTTTAATTAGATGTCATAGATTTTTATTTTTTTAGGTCAGTGTGCTATTATACTGTACTCACAAATATAGAGATGCTCAATACATCAATTTCCTTGAGATAAGATGAAAATGTATGGGAAATATAGAGAAGCACAATTTTTTTTATTCTACCAATAGCCTGTAACAACTAAATTTAAGGAGAACATTAAAGAATTTCCGTTAGAAAAATATTATTACTCATTAAAGAAAACTTACTGAAAGAAAGTACAGCCTTATTATCTCAATCTAAAAGCGCGTGATTCGCTGACTGATATAATAATTCGAAAAAAAAAAAAATAATAATAATAATAATTGCTTGCAACATCTTTCCCACAAAAGAAATTTTTGGTGAATGTATGACATTTTGCCTTTGCAACCATACGTTAATCTAAATGCTGCATACCATGTATTAAGTATACAACAGAGAAAAAAAATGCATAACATAAAATGAAATAAAATGCCAAACTTCTTTTCTGACTAAATGCCTATCCCATGATTATTTTACAAGAGGAAGTGGTTTGTGTGAGAGAGGATTTATATTCTAGATTAATTCGCAGTTTTCTTGGGTGTAAAACTGAACTACACAAAAATTATGGGTTGGGTGTGGAGAAAAATTTCTTATCGTTCTAGAAGCCAAACATCTGCGGTTAGTTGTTTTCAAGTTTTGGAATCCGAGAGAAGGAAAGCATTGTGCGTTATGTTGTAGCCTGCAGAATTTGATCGTTTGGATAAAGAGTTTGAAAATCCAAAATTTTTGTTAAAGAATCTCTTGAACACATGGTATTTTTGTCGGTTTCTTAAAGCAAAAAGAAAGAATAATAATAATGATTAAAGAAAATAAGATAAAGAAAAAAAAAAAAAAGCTTTGGAATTGGCAATATTAATCTGTATATATTTAAATTATTAGCACGTTATTCTTCTTTGGCTAATCACTATATTTAAACAGGGGTGATGTTTAACTAGGGGGTCGGGTGGTACCAGATCGGGACATATTCCTAAAATATGGGGGGGAGGGGGATGACTATATTTTGAAATTTTCTCCTTTTAGCCCCAATTTTCTTTTAAGAATTTGGAGCATTCAAGTTTTTGTGAAGAATTTCCTTAATACCTTATACGAAGTAAAGGAAATATGATATCCAGATTTATGAAACGCATGTTGTATCTTATGTCACTTAAAAACTATAGAATGTTAAATTGTGTATTTGAGATCTTTGTAAGATTTCATTATTCACTACCAATATTTCTCTATTCGACCGCCCATCTTATATTTTGGGTTTTGTTGTGATTTACCTGTATTAGAGTTACCAGATTTTACCTGAACCCGACCAGACCCGTAGGTCGACCAAGTTTTTTCACTAGTGTGTCGGGTCGGGTTCAAGTCTGGTTAACTGATATATATATATATATATTTTTTTCGTGTGAATCGGATTTGGTGTTCAATGATTCGGGTCGCCACGTAAACATCTCTCAATAAAATGTTTACCATAATAAATAAATTTTTTTTTTATATAATTCTAACTATATAACTGATGTAAATATACTATATAACATATGATTAAATAAACGCGTGCACAAACTAATATTGTAAAGTAAACAACCATACAGGACAAAAGTAATTGACAAACAAACAGGAAATTATTATTATTATTTCGAATATAAACATTAAACAATAAATTACAAAAGCTAAACTTGAAGCCCATTTTCTACGCTTAAAGAGCACAACACTCACTGTATATGGTTAAAAATTATTGTTAATCCATTTTTCAGATTTACAAATTTTTGACTTACTTAGTAATTTTAATTTGATTCTTTTTAAAATTATTTATAAACTGTGTGACAGTGAAAATTTGTTTTATTTTATAGCAATAAAAAATTACATGATTTCTGGATAAACTATTAATTTTTATTTAGATTTTGGGTTCCATGTAGGAGTCGGTTTAGGTGTGGGTAAAATGAAATCGCGCACGGGACATCAAATTTCCATATTGCGGGATCAGGTCGGGTTAATTTAAAATTCATCTATCGAGTTCGGATTGAGTAAAACACAACTCAATTTAACCTATATATGTATGAGTTTCTTACATTAGTTTTAAATAACTAACTACAAAGCATTATTTTTTGGATTGTTATAACATCTATAACTGTGCAGTTTTCCTATATGATGTGCTATTTTAAGGATGACTTAAAATTTTTTATCAGTACGTGATCTCTCTTTTATAGATTTCTACGATCACTCAGGAAAAATATAAGTGAAGAAGTTAGACAATTGGTATTTAGGAATTATATAATGTCAAAAAAAGAAAAGAAAAAGAAGGCGTTTTAAAGGAACATGTAAAAATCTTTAAATAAACGCCGTGAAAGACAAGAAACTCGAAACAACTGTTTCGAGTCGAAAGAAAACACTGTCCTTCGTCAGCGAACAAGAAAGCACGCATGTTGCAAACAAAGTTGCAACGTCTAATTTCTCACTTTTCTTTTTGATCACTATATGACCCCCTTTTAATTTTTTTAAAAATCTTATTCCATGTTCTAAATCTGGAAAAAAAAAAAAAAAAGGTTATTAGGTTTTTTAATTATTTTTATTCAAGTATCCGAGAAAAGAAATTATGTATAATACCATTATATAGGTAAAATCTGTATGTATTAAAAAAAAGTTACTGTCACTGGCGTCAAATTTTTTTGTCTGCGACAGCGTCTTCTAACGCAGGTCAGGGTGCTTCGCGTCATGAGAGGTATCAATGTGTTCCGAGTACTCCAAAGAAGACATTTCAGCCGCTTAGAAATTTGTATAATTTTAATTGAAGAAGTTATTAACTAAAAATTACAAGTTTATGAAGGTACTCTATTTCCTATTTGAAAAAAGTTTCCCCCATAGTGACGTTGTTCTTCTGTCATGAAGTCATTTTACACAAGAAAATTAAAATATGATCCATGGTTGTACGTAGGTAGGTAGGTTGGTTGGATTTAACGTAGCACTAATACTGCGCTATAGATAATTGGCGACGGTCTGGGACGCACACCTAGAGATGTCCCGGAGACATGTCATCACAATTTTGAACCTTGACGGAGGGGATCTCCCTCCGCTTTGGTTATTCCCAGAGGTATAGTGTGGATGGGAATATGGAGGACTTTGCAACCTCGACAGATTTTATTTGCACCATCCATATGTCCATTACTGTACACGACGGTCTTTGGCCGGCTCAAGTATCGAATCGGCGATCTTCCAATTACGTGCTCAGCACTTTACCGACTAGGGTACCGCGGCCCGAAACCATGGATGTAAAAAACAAATAAATATCAACTTTTTTTCTCTACTTTTTGAAAATTAATCTTCTTACACGGGAAAATTAAAATATGATCCATGGTTGTAGGTAGGTAGATAATTAGATAGGTTGTGATTGGCGTCGCACCATTACTGCACTATGGATAATATGCGACGGTATGGGACGCACCCCCACGGATGTTCCGGAGACATGCCACCACAATTTTGGTCCTACACGAAGGGCATAGCTCCCCAGCTTCGGTGGCCCCCAGAGATATAATTTTGATGGAAATACGGAGGATATTGCGGCCACGACATATTTTACGTGCACCAGCCACTATTAGTGTACACGACGGTCTTTGGTCGGCTCTAGAACGGAACCCACAAACTTCCATTTACGAGCTTGGCGCTGTACCGACTGGGGCACCGTGGTCCGGATTTAACGTTGTGAAAAAGAAATAAAAAGGGTCATATACTAAAGCTGTATTTCAAAATGGTCTAGATATAATGATTTTGTTTCTATTAAATATATATATATATATATATATATATATTATATATTTCAATTTGACATTGAATATGAGGATTTTCATAATATTTTTTTGCTTTTGTCTTGTAGTATGCACTATTAATATTCTTTTTCAGTGAAAGAAAACAGCGAATAGGCGGGCAGAGTTCTACATGTGTTAAAAAGTAAAGTGAGTCGGGGAGGAGGCGAAGCCTCCTTAGAAGGTTGGTGAGAGGAGCGAGCAGGGGGCAGAGCCCCCTAGTGTTTATTGTAAAGTTTCGTTGTATTCTAAGTGTATTTCATAAAATCCCGTTATAAAAGATTTCGAATACATAAAATGAAAATGAAAATAAAAAATCGTGACCATAGCTCCCATAGATTCTCAAGGACAAATTTTGTGCTAAGTAGAAGGTGCCCAATTTATTCCCCAGTAACTTTTCCATCCCCCTTCCCCCACGCTAAATCAAACACAATTAAAAAAAAACAAAAAAAGAAAAAGGTTTTTAGAAGTATCCTAAAAAGGAGTCATGGCTATTTTTTCAACATCTTTCTACCATTTTTGGAAGAAGTCAACACAAAATTTCAGAATTTGCGCAATACCCACATGAAAATCGAGTTAACTCCTACGCCTCCCCCTCCCCCTCCTTAAAAATCAAAATTACTTTTTTTTTTTTTTTTTTGTTTTCCAAGTCTAGTCTCCAAATGTTCAATTTCTTCACCATGAAGTAATCTGGAGCCGAGTTATGAATAAAGAAGTGTTTCTGCCTTCTGTTCTATCAAGAGGAACGGGGGGATTTCGCAAACATTTAAAGAATTCTTCATTTCAACTTGCGATTTTATGTTGGGTATAGATTAAACAACTGCCAAGTATTATTAAATTTCGTCCAGTCGTCCTCACGTGATACCCGGACAAAATTAGCGTTACAGGCATACAAACACAACAACCCACACACACGAACACAGAACATTTTTAGAAGTCATTTTTGTCTTTGATTATGCGTGAGACATGAAGGTATCGCAAAATTTTTTGACTCTTATAAATTTACAATATATATATATATATATATATATATATATACATATATATATATATATATCGATTTCATTAATATAAATTTAAGGAAAAATAAATAAATAAATAAATAAACAAAACTGTGGGTCGCTCAAACAATCCGTGCATTGAAATCTCCCATTATGATCCTAAGATTGTACCTTTTATATTTGCTGAGGGTCATATCTTTTGTTGCTCTCTGTACTAGTGAACTAGGCTCTTTCGAACCAAAAATCCTAAATCCATTAGAAATTCTAATACTAGCTCCTTCATAATAAAGCATATTTCCACACTTAAAATTTAGAACATATATTCTACGGCACAGTGGTGTATCCAGAATTTTTTTTTTTTTTGGGGGGGGGGCTTTAGCCCCCTAGCCCCCACCTTAAATCCGCCACTGGTACGGTAAAAGTGATTAATCTGATGATTAAGTATAATTATCGGTGATCAGTGGCGGCTCGTGCAAATTTTCACAGCTGCGGCCCGATCCGTCACATGATGCCTGATTTAACTTTAATATTATTCATTTTTCAAACACGAAAACAAACATTAATAAAATGGGATGTAAAACGAAATTTCGATTTTTTTTTTTTTTTTTTTTTTTTTTTTTTTTTTTTATGATGGCCAATCTTAAATTCATCACTAAGGAAAACATTGCATAAATTTATCTCAAAAATTAAAGTTTTATAAATACAATTGAAAAATTCTGCAATGTTCTGATCAATGGAATATCAAAATTTAAATATATGGAAGCTAGTTGACGGAAATTGCCAAGTTCGATACCAGATCGTTTTCGTCGACGTATACATTTGGAATTTACTATGGTTTTCGCCAAAACTCAAATAAAGAGGGCTGTGTAACACTTAGAAAGACTTTCTACCGAGACTACACCACTCAGTTCTAGGACCCTCTTTTAGCCAACTGGCTTTAGCCCTAACACTACACACCATTAAAATTTAAATTCAAATGTCTCAGAGTGTAATATTATTTAGCTTACGCTAATTATATCCCTAAATCATTTAATTATGGAATTTCAAGCGTTATATTCCTGTTTCTTATCTTAAAAAATAAATGAAATAGACATTAACCAATCTGTAAGAAGTTATATTTGAATTTAGAAAGCTATGATTAATGTAATGTGGATGCATATTTAAAAAAAAGAAAGAAAAAAAAAAAAAAAAAAAAAACATGTTTCTCTCTTTAAGAGCTTAATTTTAGATAATTTACATTAACTTTCAAAAAAGGAATAAAACAGGCTATTATCTTAAAAATAAATAAAGAAAGAAAGAAAAGAAAGAAAGATAGAAGAAACATTGCGGATGTTTCTAATAAATCGCATTTAAAAGAAAAATCCTTTAATAATAATAATAAATCATAATTTTATGCAGCTATTTAATCCATTTATCCATGTAATACATTAATTATTTATCTAAAAATTTTGCAATTTGTTTGCATAATGTTTTAGTACACTATTCTGAAAAAAAAAAAGAAAATCCTATTTTCTTTTCATTTTTATTTTTTATTCCCCATTTAAATTCAAAATACTTTAACTAAAGAAGTCTCAAATTCACAAGCTTTTATCTCAAAGGCTAGTCTAGAAAATATTTTTCACTATTACCAGATTACTTTTTTTAAACACTAAAATTTTAAACTGTCATATATAACTCTCCAAAATTCACCAAAAAATCAATGAGGGGAAAAAATAAAAAGTAAAAAATAAATTTAAAAAAAACGTAATGCAGAAATCATCAAATTTTTTCCGTGAATTGTATGGTTTTAAAGGAGACAGTTTTTTCCCTATAGTTTTGTTCCAAAGGGCCAGACCAGAAATGGCCCATCAACGAGAAAATTACAGCGTTCTTACACTGATAAAGCACTTCCCGTGCCCCGCTGGCCCTTAATGTGGAACCGCCGCTGCCGGTTATTATGCATAATCCTCGCTAAATTTGAGTGAGTTATAATTTTCTTAATTTTAGGCATAAAACCATTGAATACCGCGATCTTGATCCATTCGACTTCATGTGGTGGGTTACCATGGCAACTGCCATTGACAGAGAAAACAATATCTGACCGAAAGAACGACATATTCTACCAATTGAGAGCACGTGGTTTTTGTACTGGGAAGAAAAATTAAAAATTTCAAAATACTTCAATTTTCTTCAAATTTCTTTCAAACTTACTGTACGCCGTTAACATCACAAGGGATAGTTGCAGTTCAATTTTCATGGATTTTGGAAAAAGATTAAATTTTTAATTGCAAATTAAATTGTATTCTAATACGCGTATTCCAAATTCTATTTATGATTAAATTACTTTTAATACATCATTCGAAATGTATTTTAAAGTATTTTTATATTATCGAATATGAAATTCGAGATTTCACCCGATTTACACGTTTTGAGGTGTCCTGATTAGGTTTTATTTTGTATCTCAGCTACTAATAAAAATAATTTCATAAGTAATGCATCATTTGAAAGATTTGTTGATTTGGAATGGAACAGTATATTACAGAAATTTCTACCGCCAGATGGCGCTGTAATATAAATTATCAAAATTTCAAATTCTAATTATGATTAAATTAGTTTTAATACATCATTCGAAAGATATTAGAGTCCTGCATCGGGCACGGTTGACAATTTTTTTTCTCTTGCGGGTCGGGTTCGGGTCGGGTTGACTGAATTTTTTTTCTTGCGGTCGGCAGGGGCGCGCCGACCCGTTGTGCGAAGTATGCGGCGCACACAGGGGCGCCAGCCGAGGATAAATTATTTTAACAACAACAACAAAAAAAATATTAATTTCATAATGCCGGTCTGAAGCCCTGCGACTAGTGTTGCTAAATGAGGCACCTTGAAAAATATACTGGCAAAACTTGTGTTCTAATAGTTTAAGGGGTTATTTTGTGAAAGGGTACGATAAAAGTGGAATAACTTTTAAAAGATGTGCCTACCTTCAGCAAAATTTTCTTTGACTTTTTTAACATATCAAAGAATTCTATTGAAATTCAAAAAGACGTCTTAATCTCCCCCCTCCCCTTTTTTTATTGCCAGAAAAAGGCCACCTAGGTTAATAAAAAGACAATATAATTCAATTGTAAAAATAAAGATTTAATAGAACCGGAGATTTTATTTAGAGTAGTTTTTCCCCTTTGCATTATTGATGTAACATCTCCTTATATTATTAAAATCTGTGCGCATCTGTCTTTCGGTCTGTCTGTCTGTGAGAAATGCCTTGTGACCGCTAAAGCTCCGGCGCTAATGGTCGCATCGTCTCGAAACCGGTGTCGACAGACGCAGAATTTTGTCATCTCGACATCGCGATAATTCGCTAAGCGATGCGACACTAATTAGCGGCGATATTAATTAAAATGTCCACCCATGTCAACCGAAAAATGACCCAGAATTCATGATTAAATGCTTAAAAAGCGACATTTTTACGGAAAAAGTGGAAAATAAATTAGAAATATCAGTCGTATTAATACAAACAAGATACCATTGGAAAGGGCTTTTTTTCTCAATCCGATGGTTTAAACGGCTTATCGATCGGACAATTAGATTTTTTAAAATTAACTAAACTATAAAAAAATGTTGGCAACAAATCACAAGAATCTTAGCTTTGCAGACGATAGTCTACAGTCTTGAACGGAAAGAAACACATCTGGTATTTAATGAGGTCACGTGTTTTCGTACTGCGATTAAAAATTGCAATTTTCTATTTCCCTCAATTTTTCAAAATTCGCACATTTCAATTAGTATACTATCTTAACACCACAAAATAAACTTGCAGTTCAAATTTCATCGATTTTGGTCAATAAACAAAAGATTTACATTTTAATTGCAAATTAAATTTTATCTTTACACGCCTGACATTTTATCTGTCGAAAGAGGATGCCAGTTTCAAAACGACACAAATACACTCGAGGAAAAAATATTTCTTTTTCTATTTACTTCCATTAACCGACTATCGTAGATAATGGAATTCGAAATTTCACCTGACTTACACGTTTTGAGGTGTCATGGCGCTGTAATAATTTAAAATTTCAATATTTAAAATTCAAATTATGTTTAATTTTTTTTTTTTTTTTTTTTTAATATGAATCATTCGATACACATTTTAAAGTACGGTTACATTATCGAAAAGGGAATTCGAGATTTCTCCCGATTTACACGTTTTGAGGTCTCCTGATTAGGTTTTCTTTTGCATTGCAATAGGAGAATTCGAGATTTCAGCTTATTTACACGTTTTGTGGTCTCCTGAATGGGTTTTCTTTTGCATATCAGCTACTAATTAAAGTGTCGAAAGTGGAATTAGGCATTTCACCTGATTTACACGTTTTGAGGTGTCCTGAATGGGTTTTCTTTTGTATCTCAGCTGCTAATTAAAATAATTTCATAAGTAATACATCATTTGAAAGCTTTGTTAATTTGGAATTGAATAGTAGATTACAGAAATTCGATATTTCGACATTTCTCCTGATTTAAACGTTTTGAGGTCTTCTGAATGGGTTTCTCTTTTGTCTCAGTTACTAATTAAAAAAATTTTATAAGTAATACATCATTTGAAAGCTTTGTTGAGTTGGAATCGAACAGTAGATTACAGAAATTTCTACCGCCAGACGGCACTGTAATATTTTAAATTACAATAGTTTTATTTCTAATCATGATTAAATTTTTTTTAATGCGTCATTCGATACACATTTTAAAGTACTTTTACATTATCGAAAATGAAATTCAAGATTTCAACAGATTTACACGTTTTGAGGTCTCCTGAATCAGTTTTCTTTTGTATCTCAACTACTACTAATTAAAATAATTTCATAAGAAATACATCATTAGAAAGCTTTGTTGATTTGGGATCGAACAGTGGAATACAGAAATTTCTACCGCCAGATGGCGCTGTAATATTTTCAAATTTCAATATTTCAATTTCTAATCATGATTAAATTATTTTTAATGCATCATTCGAAAGATATTTTAAAGTTCTTTTATATTATCGAAAGTTTTCAGCAGATTTACACGTTTTGAGGCGTCCTGATTAGGTGTTCTTTTGCATCTCAGCTAATTGAGTAAGACCGTTCAAAATTGGTATACGTAGGTTAATTAGAAGGGTCTGAAAGGGTGGGGAAGAAATAGGCGTGCGCCGCGCGGGTACCCCCTAACTTGTGCGCGCGCAGCGCGCACGGGACTGCGCTACCGAAGGCAGTGGGGACCCGGTCCGACTTTTTAACCGATGAGAAATAATTTTTTTAATTTTCTTTTCTTAAGAATAAAAATTTGATTTGAGAAGGAATACGTGCGCGCAGCGTGCGAGTACCTTCACACGTGCGCGTGCAGCGCGCATGGGTCTGCGCTGCCGAAGGCTGTGGGGACCCGGTGTGATTTTTTACCCGATCAGAAATGATTTTTTTAGGATGCACGAAGTGTCAGGGTAGGAATGCAACGCGTGTATTCTTTAACTTGTGCGCGTGAAGCGCGCACGGGACTGCGCTGCCGAAGGCAGTGGGGTTCCGGGCCGACTTTGTACCCCATGAGAAAGGATTTTTTTTCTTTTATTTTCTTAAGAATAAAAATTTGATTTGAGAAGGGATATTTGCGCGCATCGCACGTGTACCTTCACGTATACCTTCCTCGCTGCCGAAGGCAGTGGGGACCCGGTGTGAGCTTTTACCCGATCAGAAAGGATTTTTTTTTTTTGGGGGGGGTCACGAAGGGTCAGGGAAATAATACGCGCGCAGCGCGTGTATCTCTTAATTTGTGCACGCGCAGCGCGCACGGGACTGCACTGCCGAAGGCAGTGGGGACCCGGGACGACATTTTACCCGATCAGAAATGATTTTTTTTTTTTAAATTTCTTTTCTTACGACTAAAAGTTACTGTTAGTGATTCATTAATTATAGTGATTCATTTGAAAATACTGACCTGCTAGCGGGCGAAGCTCGCTAGTCTAATATTAATAAAATCAGACTTTTGTCTGTAAAATCTTCACATTTCGCACATCGTGAAAGCCAAATCTGATTTCAGAAAATTTTCTGTGTGTGCGTGTGCGGTCGTTGTGTCTGCATGTCTACAACATTTTTCTCTGGGCATCACATGAGAACAGCTGGACAGAATTCAACGACACTTGGCAGGAATTACCCAACTTAAAATCATATCTATCAACTTTTGTAAATTCCCCCCTTGTAGGGGGGGAGGGCAGTAAACAAAAACACGTTTGTATGCATAACTTGGTTTAAAATGACTTCACAGTGAAGAATTGCACATGAGGAGTCTAGATTCGAGTACAAAAAATAAATAAATAAATAAATAAATAAATAAATAAATAATAATAATAATAATCATTGCTCACTATCTTGGAATTTTTTATTTTTAAGGGAGGGGGGGAGGAAGAAAATTGATTTTCGGGGGGAAATTTCGTAAATTCCGGATTTTTGAGAAGAAATTTACTGAAAATGGTGCAAAAATGTTGAAAACATACATGCATCTTTTTTAGGGTATTTCCAAAAGCCCATTTTTGGTGTTTGTGATTTTCGATCTTGGGGGTTTACGAGGGATCAAATTCATGATCACTCTTTTAGTGCTAAATTAGTCCTGGAAATTTTATGGGAGCGCCGGTCACAAATTCTGGTGCTTATATTGTTTAGATGCATCCGAAGCCTATACTAACGGGATTTTACGAAATTCCCCCTCACCCTTTTCAAAGGAGAAAGGAAGCAAAAAACACTTTACTAAGCATAACTCTGCTCCTAGTTACTTCACGGTGAGGAAATTGCATATGAGGAGACAAGACTTGAGTACCAATAAATAAATAAATAAATAAAAAACATTTACGAGTTCATTTTCTTTCGTCATAAAAATACATACATTTAATTAAACGTGAACATTAAAAAATTGTAAAAAGTTAAATTATGCATCTCACAAAAACAGACGTCATTATCACTTTAAAAGTTTTATACGCATTGATAAAGTACCAATGTAGTTCTACACGCAAGCGAAGTGATGACGTCACTGGCGGTCCATGGAGCCAGGTAAAAGATTTCCTATATTAATTGTCCATTGGATTTTTTGTAAAATATTGTTAAAAAAAATTATACAGACACGACATTATTTCATTATTTAAAACATGAAAATCTGACATTGACAGATTTTAATTTAGTGCCAGAGGCCTACTGCTAAACTTGTTAATATCGACAAATTCTTCTTTAGTTAATTCGTGACGATCTAAATTCCATGATAAAGTTTTCATTAAACCAAACCAATGTGTTTCAGCTGCAGATACTGTAACAAATAACGTTGGAAGTCCAAACTGTCTTATAGCCGCAAAACAACGTTTTTTCTCTTTTACCCAATGAGGGGGAGGTGTGCCTTGGGGGGACTCATGTCAAAGGTGTGCCTTGGTGGGGGGGGACTCATGTCAAAGTTGTACCTTGGGAGAATTTTTTATATTTTTTAAAAACTTGTAACCTTCGTTATGAGTAATCAAATTATCTACAAAATCTTCATTCAATAAATCCCCATTCAATAAACCGACTGAAATAGGCCTCTAGCACTAATAAAATAAAATAAAACTCTGAAACTTTGGAATTTTCGATTTTTAAGGGTGGGTGGGGTGTGGGGAGGGGGGGGGGGAATCGATTTTGATTAAAATTTCATCAACTCCGGATTCTACCAAAAGAATTCTACTAAAAATTGTACAAAGATGTTGAAAACAGGTATACGTCTTCTTTAGGATATTTCCAAAAACTCATTCTTGGTTTTTTGTAAATTTCAATTCGGGGGAGGAGGCGTAAAGAGGAGGTGAATTTGAGACACTCCCCCTCCTCCCCCCCTCCCCCCCCCCCCCCCCCACACACACCTTCTTTTGTCGTCTAAAATCTAAGGGAACTGCGGGCACGTTTTCTGGTGCGTAAATTGTTTCTATGTATCCGATACCCGATACCTATTGTAACGGGATTTTACGAAATCTACCTTTTCCTTCCTTGAGGTCACAAACACGTTTCCAAGCGTCACGGTCACCTTACTACAAATTATATCAGCAAGAATAAATTTTATGTGTTGATTGATTGTTTTCGAGATTGTGTTGTCATAATTACCAGTAGCATCAATGGAGCAATCTTTTTCTAAATTTAATATGATAATATTATAGTTTTAAAAAATTAAAGAACACTCTTTTATAGAAATGTGAACTAAAAAGCACAAAATATCTATCTTAGTATAAAAATTCAGGGTAAGAGAAAATCGTGTGAGTGACACACCGTAATATTTACATACATTTACATCTTTAATTAAAATAACTTAGAATTAAACAAAATCCATTAAAAAAAAAAAAAAAAAAAAAAAAAAAAAACCCTGACGGGTATCGAACGCCGGACCTTTAGGTTCGTAGCGCGGCGCCTTACCACAGCGCCACATCGTTCACGTAGGGAAAGTAATTTTTTTACAATATAAATTTTTTGTTTGCTCCCAGAGAAGTTACAAACAAACATACATGCATACAGGTGAAGCTAATAAAAGCGTGTTAAAAAACTTACACTCCACAACGGTATCAGACAGATTTTTATATTTTGCAAATACATGGATAGCATAAGATATTTTGGATCAAATGGATACTCATTATTCCAGAATTTAAAAAAAAAAAAATCAAGTAAATTAATTACATTTCACTAAATAATATTGTCTGTTTAAATGTTCATATAATCTACTTTAAAACTTAATAATTTTTATTATATATTCTTATTTTATTTACAAATTTGTATATTTATATATGTGTAACAGTGCAAAGTGCAACGTACAAACGTCGCGGCAAAATAGTTTAAAGGATTTTTGTATCTTACTACTATATGGAAAAACGCGTAAATTTACATACAAATTACATAAAAAGTTTAGATAACGAATAATTGCAAGATAAAAAAAAAAAAAAAAAAAAAAACGTTTTATATAACAGGTTTTTAAATTTTCTGTTGAATCATATAAACTTGACACATTACACGAATAATTACAAACGCATTGTCATCGTGTTCTGAGCTATTCTAAATGTTTCAAATGTCTAGCTAGTTGGAAAGTTCGCTAAAAATTGATTGCAAGATTTGTACTGGACAAACGAGAAAGCGATATAAAAAAAAGTTGGTTTTAAAAATAAAATAATAATCCTTTTAGATTGATTGGTTGGGTTTTACGTAGCACCAATTGCTGTGGAATGGGCAATTGGCGACGGTCTGTGACTCACCCCTAGAGGTAAGGCTCCTATATATACGAGCTGGCGTATCAGGCATTTTGTTGCCTTAGGGTTGCCACATATATCCAGCGTGTTTCTCTGATAAACAAACCACAAACTTTTTTTTTTTTAATCGTCTTATTTTACTTTAGAGTAACTTGTTTGATTATATTTCATAATTTTAGCTAAGTAAACTATGATATGGAAGTTTGTTTAGCGATAAACTGCTATAATCATTCAAGAAGTAAATACAAAGTGTTCACAGACCTTCTATTACTGTGTGTTTGAGTTTTGGCGACATTTTGTAAAATAAACAGAAACCGCCCTAACAACACATCTTAATCCAGTACATCCATAGAATATCCTCAAAATAAAATGACATCCTGTGAATGTACTGTGAAAAAAATGTGTTTTTAAAAATATTATTGATGCTTATTGCTCTTATCTTGACCGGATTAGCTTCAGATCAAGATTTCTTAAAATCATTAGGGAAGCGATAAGGACGCCAAGCGGGAATGCTGTCCTCTTCGGAGGCAAAAAAAAAAAAAAAATGGCGGTGATGCGCCGGCCTATTATTTTATTTAGGGGGCTCTACTAGAGGTGGTCTGGAGACATGCCATCACAATTTTGATCCTCCACGGAATTGATGGCTCTCCCGCTTCGGTGACCCCCAAAGTAATCCTTTTACAACAATATATATCTGCATAATGAACTACATTTGCACTTTATCAATATGTAGAAAAATTTTAAAGTTATAATGACGACAATTTTTGTGAGATGCCTAATTTAACTTTTTATATTTTTTTAATGGCCACGCTTAATTAAATGTATTTATTTTTATGTCGAAAATAAAGGAACTCGTAAAAATTTTTTGGCAACAATTAAATTATAGCTAATATTTAAATGGTTAATTTTAAAGCTATTAGGAGGTTATTATTTTCATATTTTAATTAATTAAAAGAAACTAATCAAAAATTTGAAAATAGGCTTCGAGGTATTGCGTTGTTAACGTGTTCTGAGCTATTCTAAAAGTTTCAAATGCCTAGCTAGTTGGGAAATTAGTTTAAAATGGATTGCAAGATTTGTACCGAACAAACAAACAAGAGAGTGAGTTAATAAACACATCGTAATAAAATAGGCACAATTTCTTTCATTAGATTTTTTTTCCTGTTAAGTATTTTTTATCCATATTTACTAAGTAATATTTATTACATGCTCCTATTTTATGTATTTATAAAATTATTTGTTCCTTAAAAAAAAAAAAAAAAAAAACTTATATAATTAACCAAATCAAATATTGTCTCTATCGATAGTCAAACATTAATTTGATCTCAATAGTATTTCTAGAGTTTTGAACAATGAAATTCAGGAAAAAAATTCCCACTACGGAATTTTATTATTATTATTATTATTATTACTAGTTCTAATTTTATATACTTATAAATTCCATTTATCTGTACCAGTACAAAATGTTAAACTCATCTATATGTGCAAACATACTACAATAATACGACTAATTAAAAAATTTTTTCATTATAGTAAAGAGTTAAACCACTTTCCTAAATCAAAGTTGTTGTTGCAACAAAAGCAGATTTACAATTAAAGTGCAAATAAGGAGCAATTCATTCAATTTTAACGAGGTGGGAGATGATTGCCAGTCTTGGATACAGACTTGGCAACTCAGCGATGAATTTGGCGACATGGCGACCAAACTTGGGGAGAAGTAACAATTTAGTTTTTTCAAAAGTTAAAAGCTCTATCTTCAATAAGAGCCGAGTTCTGGAATTTTCTGGATTCATCAATAGATTTCTGGAGCAGAATAACCTCGAAAGTTCACGAAATCGCGACAAAAATTATAAAAACAGAAGAAACACTCCCAAAGAGATCAGTTGTATTCGGACATTTGTTCTGAACGTTCGTTTTGGTTTAAATGGTTTATATTTATTCTTAAATGAGTGATATTCCACTCTGTGGTGTTTTTAATGTTGTTTATGACTTTTTGATGTATGAATTTGAGTACGATAATTTACTGGATTTTTTCGAGAAGAATCCCTGAGTAAAGTGTATTTGTCGACAAGAAACTGCCTGTTTCATTTTTATAATTAATTTACCATGCAAGAAAATCGACATTATGGTAACAGTATGGATAGAGACGGATATTTTGGATCAGAATGATATACGTAATACTCACAAAAGTCGTAATGAAGTTATAGAACGTTTAGTTTACTATTTTTTGTGTTTAAATACTTACTTAAAAATTAGACCCAAACAAATAGAAACATTTACATTTACAGCTCTCATCTAAATCATCTATTGTAATGCCTCAACGCGGCATTTATGCACCCACATTCACACTAAATCTGCCTATTTCAGGGATGGAACACGGGCGCAGAACTCATACCGGTATTTGTTGAAGAAATTTTTGTACCTATAATATCGTTGATTTAAGAAGTAGACAATTTTATTGTGTCTGATAGTGGTATCAATTCTGTATCTGTGTTCCATGCCTGCTATTTTAGTTTCCTCTATCTGCCTTCACAATTGTACCTTGTGCTTTTGGAAATCCCCGTATAAGATTTTTTCTCTTTCTGCAAGATGCACTTCTTATTTGTTTCTTTTTAAATTTCATTTTATTTGATACGTTTTTCTTTTTATTAGCCACTCAAAAAACTTATTACTATTAAGGTTCGAGATTCAATTGACTTGCTGAATGATATTTTTTTATAAAAAAATAAAAATAAATAAATAAATAAAGTAATATAGGGCGCCAACTGAAACTCTGCACACAGGCGCCTGACAATGCTGGCGCGCCCCTGCGGGTCGGGTTTAGCTTTCTACGAGTCGGGTCGACAAAGAACACCTTTCAAAAAAAAAAAAAAAAAAAAAATACAATTTATAGATCTTTAACTGATTTTAGACATGTGTCGGAGCTCCGTAATGCTATACGCGGATATCCACTATAAAAAAAAAAATAAAATAATAATAATAATAATAAATAATAATAATAATAATAATCTGTATAAGCATGAGAAAAAAACATCCGTATACGTTTTCTTTTCTTCAACAAATCTAAAACTGATCATCTGTAGAAATTGTATGAAAATTTTAAAGTACTGTAAATATTTTTATTGACTATTGTTAATATATATACACATATATAAAAGAAATACAACACAACCTTGCTTTTACGTTTTCGGAATTTAAATTATTTCTTAATCTACATTTTTTTTTTTTTTTTTTTTTTTTTTTTTTAAGATAGCTTTATTTTCAATGAATTTCAATCCTCGCTGTTATGTTCTCGAAATTTGGAATTTTTTTTAATTTACATTTGTATATACAGCAAATATACAGGGAATACTTGTTGTGATTTAATTAAAAAAAGTAATGTAAAATAAACACATAAAGGAAACTAATACCATCAAGGCAGATTATTTTGTTTACCGTCTTCTCTAGAACAAATAAATAATGCGCCAAGGAACACTGAGACCGTAGGAAGCTAAGTTGCTGATTATGCGAATTTAAAGTGATCCTTAAAAAGCAGATGTTAATCACATATGGTCGCAGATGGTAATCAACTGTGAATCACATACATGCTACGCAAATTATTATAGTAAAGTAAACATCCACATCAGACAAAACCAGTAAATAATACATCTTTATTTTTTTTTTCAGACTACAAGTATTAAACAATAAATTACGAACATTTAAATTGAATTACATTTTTTACTTTCTTCTATTTTCAATAGAAGGAAGTTAGAGTCCTGCATCGGGTCGGGTAACCCGATTTTACCCGAACCCGATCCGACCCGCGGGTCGGGTTCGGGTCGGGTTGACAGATTTTTTTCTCTTGCGGGTCGGGTTCGGGTCGGGTTGACTGATCATTTTTACGTGCGGGTCGGGTTGACTGAATTTTTTTTCTTGCGGGTCGGGTTCGGGGTCGGGTTCGGGTTCGGGTCGGGTTTGGTTTTCAACAAGTCGGGTCGACTTGAGAACACCAACACCTTTCAAAATATTTTTTTACAATTATAAACATAAATTTATAGGCATGTTTACAACTATGTAACTAATTTAAACATTCTGCACAGACTAGACATTTATCGATTGGATGGTTGGTTGGAGGATTTAAGGTCGATTGACTCCAGATGTGTCCTACGCTTATAGGCAGAATACCCTCCGCCTGAGTCTTTCTAAGAGGTCCTAGTCCGTATTTACACGTGTTTCGGAAGAAACCATGGAAAACTCCGAACGGCTAGGTCGATGAGCGCAACGTGGATCGAACCCGACACCTCCCATCTACCAGCTTCGAGCGCAGAACCGCTCGGCCGCTGGTGGGCAGACATGTACTGGAGCTCTTTATTCATATCCGCGGATATCCGCCAAAAAAATAGATGCGTATTTGTATCTGGATCTGTTTTCTTTTCTTCAACGGAACTAATATGTATCTTTTATAAGAATGTATGAAAATTAAAAAAGTATTATAAATCTTTCTCGACTGTTGTTAATATATAAATGAAAGAAATACAAATACAGTATAACCTCGCATTTACATTCTGGAAATTGAAAAAATTGGATATATTTTATATATGTTATGGATATATTTTATATATTTGGATATATTTTATATATGTTACTTTGTAGACTTTGTACTAAAATTTGTTTCCATTTCAACATAATAATCTACATTTCTTTTATATTTTTATTTTCAGATATTTTGCAGTGGAGTCAGAAGTTGATATTATTCAGAAAAATGAAACATTCTTTTTACTAAAGACTTTATTTACACTTATATGCATGAAAAAGATGCGTTAATTGGCTGAAATGGAAGACTGTTAAATGTTATAGTTCATAGACAGAAATGCTTTATGAAGAACCTACTTAATATTTAAAATATCATTAAATAGTTATTTAAAATTTAAAAATGCCAAGATCATCATTAGTCCATTTTGAAAAAAATTTTGGAAGAGCTCAAAAGACATGCAATCTTCGACGACAATAACGTGTTAAAACCACGTTCGAATAGTATTTGGCACGATGCAGCTAAAAATTTACAAATGAATGCAGAGACACTTAATTCTTATGTGAGACAAAATAGGTACAGTGTGTTAGATGAATTAAAAACATATAACAATATATTACTACCAAAAGGTTTTGACGAATCTCCTACGAATTTTACAAGTTCAAGCTCTGAAGTCGATAATTATAATCAAATGTCTGATGATTCTGAAGAACTAGAGAAGCTGGTTTTTCATATTAAAATAACTGAAGAAGAATGGCAAAAGATCTATCCTGTTTCGAGAGTTTACAAAGAAAAGAAAAGAACTGGTAAAAAGTACTTCAAATTAAACAACGGTTGGACTGACATGTTATCTAGAGTAATTTTTTTACAAACGAAAATACCTTGTGCATATGCATTTAAATATGCGAAAGTTTGTCCTGAAGGAATTTTTTTAAGAATATATGGAGTTTGCACAGAATGCAAGGCATGCATCAAGGGATATTGTTTGGAAAAACCAGCGCCTGGTACTGGCATCACTATTACGATAGAAACAAAAAATATGCATGCAATACCGCACAATAAAAAAAGAGCCATTAAAGGAGATACCAGAACAGAAGTTGGAAAACAACTTCTGACCAAAAGGACAAGGCAGTATCGCCATGAAGCAGTATATGATCTAAGTTTTGGAGATCCAGAACCTCCATATTTGCCAAAGGAAGCCACATTGAGAAAATTAAAAGAAGACGCTATTAATCGCGATTTGAAAATTGACAAAACTCTGGATGCATTAGAATCATTATACAATTTGAAATACAATGGCAAATATGTTGGTTATATACAATCTATAGGCAAAGATCCTTTTTTTTGTATATATGGATCGCCTATGCAACTTGCTGTATACAAATCTTTAATAAAAAACACGGAAAAATTGAAATTGACGCCACTGGATCAATTGTAAAATCCATAAAGAAAATAAATGGGGAAAAAAAACACATATTTTTATACCAAATGGTTTTAAGAGGTGTGAAAGGTATTCAGCCTGCTTTCCAAATGCTAAGCGAGAGAAACGATGTGAACCAAATTACATTTTGGTTAAGAGAACATATTCGTCTAGGAGCGCCAATACCGAAAGAAGTTGTTGTTGACTTTTCTCTCGCATTGTTAAATTCTTGTGCCCTTGCATACAACGAAAGACAATTGAAGCATTATTTAGAAGATTGTTTCCGTTATTTAGAAGAACAAGAATTGCAACATCCTCTTCGATGCTTTATCAGAGTTGACATTGCTCATTTAATTAAAAACATTGCACAAAATCCCCATTTTCGTGGCAGACATTTAAGAGTGAAAGACTTTTATGTGCGTTGCGTCGCATTAATGTCTTCATGTGAGGATCTAAGTATTTTTGCACAATTATTAAGATCCACTTTAATTGTAGCTCTAAGCGAGTATGATGGTCAAGATGAAAACGGTGAAAATCTAATTTCCACTGAAAAAAAAGAATTTTTACTAGAAAAATTTAAAACATTTAGCACAAAATCTGACGGCTGTTTACAAGAGGCTGAGAATGATGTTTTCTTTCCTGAAGAAGCAGAAAATATCGTCGAATACATAAACAAAATTCTAAATTATTCAAATGAGCAAGCTTCTAAGATACCAGAAACATCCCTATTAAATCCCTATTACTTGCCAGACATAGTTAAACAAATTGTGAAAATGTCAAAATGCTTTCCTTTATGGACCAATGTTATGATAAAACATTTTTCAGTCAGTTCTGGTGTTGCTTCCTCAGCTTCATGTGAAGAATATTTCAAAGACTTAAAGAGTTCAGATAGCTACAAAGAAGTATTACGAGTTGATAAATTCATCATAAAACACATTAGATCTATAGAAAGTTTGTGCAAATTTGAACAAGCTGAACAAAATAAAACAAATACAGATGCCGATAAAACAATATATGATTATTTCACAAAAATGGTGAGCCAAAAACCAAAACAATATGAGGACGACAGTTTACAAAACAGCTTAAACATTCAAGAAAATTGGCGTGGAAAAAATGAGAAAAGAAAGGAAAACGAAAGTCTTATATTCGATGAAGTATCCGATAATACGATACAAGGTTTTAATAGTATAAATGCCAAAGATAGTTTTGAAATTGGAAATAGCATAGAAGATAACAATTTGAATAGTGAAAGAGATTATAAAGACGTAAAAAAGTTTGAAAAAGAATCTATTGCACATTTGCATGAAGAAAGAAGAGCAGAACACAGCGAAATTCTGAATGTCAAAATCGATACCGTAAATAAGACAAATTCTAAAGTAAAATTAAGAGGCAAATATTTAAGGGCTTGTCCAGATGTCAAACTAATACATGACTATTTTCCAAGGAAAACAAACAAAGATGTTATAAAGAACGGATCTAAATGTAACCCAATAAATTTCGGAAATCAAAAACTATACATTCAACATACGTGCGCATTTGTCTCCATTCTGGAAGTAATTACATCAGGATGTCGAAATTACCAAACTTATTACAATAAAATTGAAGAATACAAATCATTTGAATTTCCTGCATTGATTATTAAGTATGCAAATGAAAATGTAAACGCCTTCGTATAATTTGAAAGAGCCAATATCTTACGCAACATATTTCAAGAAAGAAATGGATGTGTGGATTCTTGGTGCAATGCAAACAATTTATTAAGTAAATTAATAGGAAACATACCTTCAGTTGAAGTAATAAATGAGTGCAAAAACTGTTTAATTAATATTAAAACAGAACCCAGTATTTTAATGTACGGAGTAACATTTAATGACGATAACTTTGCTTCGGTTTTGGATAATTTTATACAAGAATATTTTACTGCAAATGAGAAATTATGTTACACATGCAAATCAGTAAGTAAAATTACGATAGTACCAAAAATTCATCTTATTATTGATGTTGAAAATACCTTCAATGACTTCGACTTTTCGAAAACAATTCCACTGTCCGATATCCCTCCAAAAATACAAATTAAAGATGAAAATTTCATTTTAATTGGATTAGTAAATTATTTGCCTAACCATTTTGTGGCTCTGTGCAGAAATGTAACGGGTGTGTGGATAGAAAAAGATGATCTCAGAGAAAAGTCCTCAGACTCTATAAACGTTTCAACAAAAGTAAAACCATGTATTCTATTTTACGTGAAAAATGAATAACTCATATTGCTAAAGAAAATTAAAAGTTGGAGAATTGAGTTTAAAAGCTTTATATAGCACATTGTTTGTCTTTTTGTAACTCATGATCCTTTAATGGTATAATGCAGAAATTTCGCACGTAAATTTATTGTTACATAAAGCAACTTTTTTTTTAGGTATTTTTTCATTATTATTATTTTTTCTTACATTATATATATATATATATATATATATATATATATATATATGTAATCATGCAAAAAATATTTTAGCTTTTCTTTTCGAAGAACTAAAAAGACATGCAATTTTTCACGCCAATAGTGCATTAAATCCACGTTCGAATAGTGTTTGCCACGAAGCAGCGAAAAATTTACAAAAGAATGCAGATACACTTAATTCTTATGTGAGACAAAATAGATGCAATGTGTTAGATGAATTAAAAACTTATAGCAATATATTACTACCAAAAGATTTTGACGAATCTTCTACGAATTTTACAAGTTCAATCTCTGAAGTCGATAATTATAATCAAACGTCTGGTGATCCTGAAGTACTAGAAAAGATTGTTTTTCATATTAAAGTAAATGAAGTAGAATAGCAAAGGATGTATCATGTTTCGAGAGTTTACAAAGAAAAGAAAAGACATGGTAAAACGTACTTCAAATTAAACAACGGTTGGACTGACATGTTATCTAGAGTAATTTTTTTACAAACGAAAATACCTTGTGCATATGCATTTAAACATACGAAAGTTTGCCCTGACGGAATTTTTTTTAAGAATATATAGAGTTTGCACAGAATGCAAGGCATGCATCATAGGATATTGTTTGGAAAAACCAGCCCCTGGTACGGGCATCACTATTACGATAGAAACAAAAAATATGCATTGAATACCGCACAATAAAAAAAGAGCCATTAAAGGAGATACCAGAACAGAAGTAGGAAAACAACTTCTCACCAAAAGGACAAGGCAGTATCGCCATGAAGCAGTATATGATTTAAGTTTTGGGGATCCAGAATCTCCATATTTGTCAAAGGAAGCCACTTTGAGAAAATTAAAAGAAGACACTATTAATCGCGATTTGAAAATTGACAAAATTCTGGATGCAATCTCTCCCGCCCATAATGCATTAAATCCACGTTCGAATAGTGTTTGCCACGAATCAGCTAAAAATTTACAAGTGGATGCAGAGACACTTAATTCTTATGTGACACAAAATAGATACAATGTGTTAGGTGAATTAAAAACTTATAGCAATATATTACTACCAAAAGATTTTGACGAATCTCCTACGAAATTCACTAGTTCAAGCTCTGAAGTCGATAATTATAATCAAACGTCTGATGATTCTGATGAACTAGAAAAGCTTGTTTTTCATATTAAAATAACTGAAGAACAATGGCAAAGGATCTATCCTGTTTCGAGAGGTTACAAAGAAAAGAAAAGAAATGGTAAAACGTACTTCAAATTAAACAACGGTTGGAATGACATGTTATCTAGAGTAATTTTTTTACAAACGAAAATACCTTGTGCATATGCATTTAAATATTCGAAAGTTTGTCCTGAAGGAATTTTTTTAAGAATATATGGAGTTTGCACAGAATGCAAGGCATGCATCAAGGGATATTGTTTGGAAAAACCAGCGCCTGGTACTGGCATCGCTATTACGATAGAAACAAAAAATATGCATGCAATACCGCATAATAAAAAAAGAGCCATTAAAGGAGATACCAGAACAGAAGTAAGAAAACAACTTCTCACCAAAAGAACAAGGCAGTATCGCCATGAAGCAGTACATGATCTAAGTTTTGGGGATCCTGAACCTCCATATTTGTCAAAGGAAGCCACTTTGAGAAAATTAAAAGAAGACACTATTAATCGCGATTTGAAAATTGACAAAATTCTGGATTCAATCTTTCCCGCCAATAGTGCATTAAATCCACGTTCGAATAGTGTTTGCCACGAAGCAGCTAAAAATTTACAAGTGCATGCAGGGACACTTAATTCTTATTTGAGACAAAATAGATACAATGTGTTAGGTGAATTAAAAACGTATAGCAATATATTACTACCAAAAGATTTTGACGAATCTCTTACGAATTTTACAAGTTTAAGCTCTGAAGTCGATAATTATAATCAAACGTCTGATGATTCTGATGAACTAGAAAAGCTTGTTTTTCATATTAAAATAACTGAAGAAGAATGGCAAAGGATCGATCCTGTTTCGAGAGTTTACAAAGAAAAGAAAAGAAATGGTAAAACGTACTTCAAATTAAACAACGGTTGGACTGACATGTTATCTAGAGTAATTTTTTTACAAACGAAAATACCTTGTGCATATGCATTTAAATATTCGAAAGTTTGTCCTGAAGGAATTTGTTTAAGAATATATGGAGTTTGCACAGAATGCAAGGCATGCATCAAGGGATATTGTTTGGAAAAACCAGCCCCTGGTACGGGCATCTCTATTACGATAGAAATAAAAAATATGCATGCAATACCGCACAATAAAAAAAGAGCCATTAAAGGAGATACCAGAACAGAAGTAAGAAAACAACTTCTCACCAAAAGGACAAGGCAGTATCGCCATGAAGCAGTATATGATCTAAGTTTTGGATATCCTGAACCTTCATATTTGTCAAAGGAAGCCACTTTGAGAAAATTAAAAGAAGACACTATTAATCGCGATTTGAAAATTGACAAAATTCTGGATTCAATCTTTCCCGCCAATAATGCATTAAATCCACATTCGAATAGTGTTTGCCACGAAGCAGCTAAAAATTTACAACTACATGCAGAGACACTTAATTCTTATTTGAGACAAAATAGATACATTGTGTTAGGTGAATTAAAAACTTATAGCAATATATTACTACCAAAAGATTTTGACGAATCTCTTACGAATTTTACAAGTTTAAGCTCTAAAGTTGATAATTATAATCAAACGTCTGATGATTCTGATGAACTAGAAAAGCTTGTTTTTCATATTTAAATAACTAAAGAACAATGGCAAAGGATCTATCCTGTTTCGAGAGTTTACAAAGAAAAGAAAAGAAATGGTAAAACGTACTTCAAATTAAACAACGGTTGGACTGACATGTTATCTAGAGTAATTTTTTTACAAACGAAAATACCTTGTGCATATGCATTTAAATATTCGAAAGTTTGCCCTGATGGAATTTTTTTAAGAATATATGGAGTTTGCACAGAATGCAAGGCATGCATCAAGGGATATTGTTTGGAAAAACCAGCCCCTGGTACGGGCATCGCTATTACGATAGAAACAAAAAATATGCATGCAATACTGCACAATAAAAAAAGAGCCATTGAAGGAGATACCAGAACAAAAGTAAGAAAACAACTTCTCACCAAAAGGACAAGGCAGTATCGCCATGAAGCAGTACATGATCTAAGTTTTGGGGATCCTGAACCTCCATATTTGTCAAAGGAAGCCACTTTGAGAAAATTAAAAGAAGACACTATTAATCGCGATTTGAAAATTGACAAAATTCTGGATGCAATCTCTCCCGCCCATAATGCATTAAATCCACGTTCGAATAGTGTTTGCCACGAATCAGCTAAAAATTTACAAGTGGATGCAGAGACACTTAATTCTTATGTGACACAAAATAGATACAATGTGTTAGGTGAATTAAAAACTTATAGCAATATATTACTACCAAAAGATTTTGACGAATCTCCTACGAAATTCACTAGTTCAAGCTCTGAAGTCGATAAATATAATTAAACGTCTGATGATTCTGAAGAACTAGAAAAGCTTGTTTTTCATATTAAAATAACTAAAGAAGAATGGCAAAGGATCTATCCTGTTTCGAGAGTTTACAAAGAAAAGAAAAGAAATGGTAAAACGTACTTCAAATTAAACAACGGTTGGAATGACATGTTATCTAGAGTAATTTTTTTACAAACGAAAATACCTTGTGCATATGCATTTAAATATTCGAAAGTTTGTCCTGAAGGAATTTTTTTAAGAATATATGGAGTTTGCACAGAATGCAAGGCATGCATCAAGGGATATTGTTTGGAAAAACCAGCGCCTGGTACTGGCATCGCTATTACGATAGAAACAAAAAATATGCATGCAATACCGCATAATAAAAAAAGAGCCATTAAAGGAGATACCAGAACAGAAGTAAGAAAACAACTTCTCACCAAAAGAACAAGGCAGTATCGCCTTGAAGCAGTATATGATCTAAATTTTGGGGATCCTGAACCTCCATATTTGTCAAAGGAAGCCACTTTGAGAAAATTAAAAGAAGACACTATTAATCGCGATTTGAAAATTGACAAAATTCTGGATTCAATCTTTCCCGCCAATAGTGCAATAAATCCACGTTCGAATAGTGTTTGCCACGAAGCAGCTAAAAATTTACAAGTGCATGCAGGGACACTTAGTTCTTATTTGAGACAAAATAGATACAATGTGTTAGGTGAATTAAAAACGTATAGCAATATATTACTACCAAAAGATTTTGACGAATCTCTTACGAATTTTACAAGTTTAAGCTCTGAAGTCGATAATTATAATCAAACGTCTGATGATTCTGATGAACTAGAAAAGCTTGTTTTTCATATTAAAATAACTGAAGAAGAATGGCAAAGGATCTATCCTGTTTCGAGAGTTTACAAAGAAAAGAAAAGAAATGGTAAAACGTACTTCAAATTAAACAACGGTTGGACTGACATGTTATCTAGAGTAATTTTTTTACAAACGAAAATACCTTGTGCATATGCATTTAAATATTCGAAAGTTTGTCCTGAAGGAATTTGTTTAAGAATATATGGAGTTTGCACAGAATGCAAGGCATGCATCAAGGGATATTGTTTGGAAAAACCAGCCTCTGGTACGGGCATCTCTATTACGATAGAAATAAAAAATATGCATGCAATACCGCACAATAAAAAAAGAGCCATTAAAGGAGATACCAGAACAGAAGTAAGAAAACAACTTCTCACCAAAAGGACAAGGCAGTATCACCATGAAGCAGTATATGATCTATGTTTTAGATATCCTAAACCTTCATATTTGTCAAAGGAAGCCACTTTGAGAAAATTAAAAGAAGACACTATTAATCGCGATTTGAAAATTGACAAAATTCTGGATTCAATCTTTCCCGCCAATAATGCATTAAATCCACGTTCGAATAGTGTTTGCCACGAAGCAGCTAAAAATTTACAAGTGCATGCAGGGACACTTAATTCTTATTTGAGACAAAATAGATACAATGTGTTAGGTGAATTAAAAACGTATAGCAATATATTACTACCAAAAGGTTTTGACGAATCTCTTACGAATTTTACAAGTTTAAGCTCTAAAGTTGATAATTATAATCAAACGTCTGATGATTCTGATGAACTAGAAAAGCTTGTTTTTCATATTTAAATAACTGAAGAACAATGGCAAAGGATGTATCCTGTTTCGAGAGTTTACAAAGAAAAGAAAAGAAATGGTAAAACGTACTTCAACGGTTGGACTGACATGTTACCTAGAGTAATTTTTTTACAAACGAAAATACCTTGTGCATATGCATTTAAATATTCGAAAGTTTGCCCTGAAGGAATTTTTTTAAGAATATATGGAGTTTGCACAGAATGCAAGGCATGCATCAAGGGATATTGTTTGGAAAAACCAGCCCCTGGTACGGGCATCGCTATTACGATAGAAACAAAAAATATGCATGCAATACTGCACAATAAAAAAAGAGCCATTGAAGGAGATACCAGAACAAAAGTAAGAAAACAACTTCTCACCAAAAGGACAAGGCAGTATCGCCATGAAGCAGTACATGATCTAAGTTTTGGGGATCCTGAACCTCCATATTTGTCAAAGGAAGCCACTTTGAGAAAATTAAAAGAAGACACTATTAATCGCGATTTGAAAATTGACAAAATTCTGGATTCAATCTTTCCCGCCAATAGTGCATTTAATCCACGTTCGAATAGTGTTTGCCACGAAGCAGCTAAAAATGTACAAGTGCATGCAGGGACACTTAATTCTTATTTGAGACAAAATATATACAATGTGTTAGGTGAATTAAAAACTTATAGCAATATATTACTACCAAAAGATTTTGACGAATCTCCTACGAAATTTACAAGTTCAAGCTCTGAAGTCGATAAATATAATTAAACGTCTAATGATTCTGAAGAACTAGAAAAGCTTGTTTTTCATATTAAAATAACTGAAGAAGAATGGCAAAGGATCTATCCTGTTTCGAGAGTTTACAAAGAAAAGAAAAGAAATGGTAAAACGTACTTCAAATTAAACAACGGTTGGACTGACATGTTATCTAGAGTAATTTTTTTACAAACGAAAATACCTTGTGCATATGCATTTAAATATTTGAAAGTTTGTCCTGAAGGAATTTTTTTAAGAATATATGGAGTTTGCACAGAATGCAAGGCATGAATCAAGGGATATTGCTTGGAAAAACCAGCTCCTGGTACGGGCATCACTATTACGATAGAAACAAAAAATATTCATGCAATACCGCACAATAAAAAAAAGAGCCATTAAAGGAGATACCAGAAGAACAGAAGTAGGAAAACAACTTCTCACCAAAAGGACAAGGCATTATCGTCATGAAGCAGTTTATGATCTAAGTTTTGGAGATCCAGAACCTCCATACTTGTCAAAGGAAGCCAATTTGAGAAAATTAAAAGAAGAAGCTATTAATCGCGATTTGGAAATTGACAAATCTCTGGATGCAATAGAATCATTATTCAATTTGAAATACAATGGTAAATACGTTGGTTATGTACAATCTGTAGACAAAGATCCTTTTTTTTTTGTATATATGGATCGCCTATGCAACTTGCTGTCTACAAATCTTTAATAAAAAAACACGGACAATCTGAAATGGACGCCACTGGATTACTTGTAAAATCCATAAAGAAAATGAATGGCGGAAAAAAACACATATTTTTATACCAATTGATTTAAGAGGTGTGAAAGGTATTTAGCGTGCTTTGAAATGCTAAGCGAGAGAAACGATATGAACCACATTACCTTATGGTTAAGAGAACATATTCGATTAGGAGCGCCAATACCGAAAGAAGTTGTTTTTGACTTTTCTGTCCCATTGTTAAATTCTTGTGCCCTTGCATACAACGAAAGACAATTGAAGCATTATTTAGAAGATTGTTTCCGTTATTTAGAAGAACAAGAATTGCAACATCCTCTTCGCTGCTTTATCAGAGTTGACATTGCTCATTTAATTAAAAACGTTGCACAAAATCACCATTTTCCCGGCACACATTTAAGAGTGAAAGATTTTATTTGCGTTGCGTTGCATTAATGTCTTCATGTGAGGATCTAAGTATTTTTGCACAATTATTAAGATCCATTTAATTGTAGCTCTAAGCGAGTATGATGGTCAAGATGAAAACGGTGAAAATCTAAATTCAACTGAAAAAAAAAAAGAATTTTTACTAGAAAAATTTAAAACATTTAGCACAAAATCTGACGACTGTTTACAAGAGGCTGAAAATGATGGGGTTTTCTTTCCTGAAGAAGCAGAAAATATCGTCGAATACATAAACAAAATTCTAAATTATTTAAATGAGCAAGCATCTAAGATACCAGAAACAACCCTATTAAATCCATATTACTTGCCAGACATAGTTAAACAAATTGTGAAAATGTCAAAATGCTTTCCTTTATGGACCTATGTTACGATAAAACATTTTTCAGTCAGTTCTGGTGTTGCTTCCTCAGCTTCATGTGAAGAATATTTCAAAGACTTAAAGAGTTCAGATAGCTACAAAGAAGTATTACGAGTTGATAAATTCATCATAAAACACATTAGATCTATAGAAAGTTTGTGCAAATTTGAACAAGCTGAACAAAATAAAACAAATACAGATGCCGATAAAACAAAATATGATTATTTCACAAAAATGTTGAGCTAAAAAACAAAACAATCTGAGGACGACAGTTTGCAAAACAGCTTAAACATTCAAGAAAATTGGCGTGGAAAAAATGAGAAAAGAAAGGAAAACGAAAGTCTTATATTCGATGAAGTATCCGATAATACGATACAAGGTTTTAATAGTATAAATGCCAAAGATAGTTTTGAAATTGGAAATAGCATAGAAGATAACAATTTGAATAGTGAAAGAGATTATAAAGACGTAAAAAAGTTTGAAAAAGAATCTATTGCACATTTGCATGAAGAAAGAAGAGCAGAACACAGCGAAATTCTGAATGTCAAATTCTAAAGTAAAATTAAGAGGCAAATATTTAAGGGCTTGTCCAGATGTTAAACTAATACATGACTATTTTCCAAGGAAAACAAACAAAGATGTTATTAGGAACGGATCTAAATGTAACCCAATAAATTTCGGAAATCAAAAATTACACCTTCAACATACGCGTGCATTTGACTCCATTCTGGAAGTAATTAAATCAGAATGTCGAAATTACCAAACTTATTATAATAAAATTGAAGAATACAAATCATTTGAATTTCCTGCATTGATTATTAAGTATGCAAATGAAAATGTAAACGCCTTCTTATACTTTGAAAGAGCCAATATCTTACGCAACATATTTCAAGAAGGAAATGGATGTGTGGATTCTTGGTGCAATGCAAACAATTTATTAAATAAATTAATAGGAAACATATATTCAGTTGAAGTAATAAACGAGTGCAAAAACTATTTAATTAATATTAAAACAGAACCCAGTATTTTAATGTACGGAGTAACATTTAATGACGATTACTTTGCTTCGGTTTTGGATAATTTTATACAAAAATATTTTACTGCAAATGAGAAATTACGTTACACGTGCATATCAGTAAGTAAAATTATGATAATACCAAAAATTCATCTTATTATTGATGTTAAAAATAACTTCAATGACTTCGAGTTTTCGAAGACAATTCCACTGTCCGATATCCCTCTAAAAATACAAATTAAAGATGAAAATTTCATTTTAATTGGATTAGTAAATTATTTGTCTAATCATTTTATGGCTTTGTGCAGAAATGTAACGGGTGTGTGGATAGAAAAAGATGACCTCAGATAAATGTCCTCAGACCCTATAAAAGTAAAACTATGTACTCTTCTAAACGTGAAAAATGAATAACTGATATTGCTAATGTAATTTAAAATTTGGAGAATTGGATTTAAGAGCTTTATTTAGCACATTTTTGTCTTTTTGTATTTCTTGATCTTTTAATGGTATAATGCTGAAAATTTGTACATTAGTTTATTATTGCATAAAGCAACTTTTTCTTATACTAAAAAAATATTTTTATGTATAAAAAAAAATAAATATTCATGTAAAAAGTTATTTTTGTTTTTATTTATTCAAATTTTATCACATTAATGTTTTAATAATTTTTTTTGTAAATTCTGTATTTTTTACATGCAGTTTCGGATTTCACTCTATATGTCTATGAAGAATAATAAGGGAAGAACTTCGATGTTATTTTTTGAATACACTCCATACATACAAACCTTTACTCTCTCTCTCACACACACATATTCATATGTTACCTTTAAAGTCTATAATTCAATTATTTCATGAAATAACTCGACAAGTCAATTAAAGTATATAATTGATGAACAAATTTCATACTTTATCTAGTTATTCTATGAAATAACTAATGATAGACCTTTAAAGTACAAAATAAACAATTTCAATGTATTTTATAAATTAATTGATCATAAATAGCTAAAATCTTTCGGTTTATGCATGCATTTGAACTGAATATAAAACAATGGAAAACAATAATTTAACGGGTAAACTTACATCACAGTCGCAACTATGTAGAACTTAAAAAAAAAAAAAAAAAAAGTATCCACGGTTTGCATGTTTTTGGAAGATTTGTTTATTGATTCAAATAATAAATTAAACATATAAAATTATAATAATTTAAACATGCAAAAACCAACTGCGTAACGAGAAATTAAGAATATAAAAAACAAATTAATAGATACGTGATAGCAGGAGACTTGGCGTTGGAATATTAAAACAGGAATAAACTACTACGTCAGAAACGCCAAAGAAAAATTATTGAGGTGCATACAGCTGTTTCGGTAGCCTAAAGCGTACCGTCATCAGTGCAAAAAAATAATTCTGAATCTGGAGAAGTACTCGTATATATAGGAGAGGGACCGGATTTAGTTCAACCAATAGGATTACGGAAGAGGTGGGGAGTGTGGCCAATAGGAATTAAGGAATGTGTAGCTGTGTAAACAGTAGAAAATTTAAGGAAATGTGGACTGAATGTAAAATTTCCAACAATCAGACAAATAGGGAACAGCGAAATCACAATTTACAAGGTTTTTAAAATTTTTATAAATATGAAAAGCTTCAAAGAAATCGAGTTCATGAATGGATTTAGGTCTGCAAATTATTTTAGCTGAATTAAATTTAAAATTATGATTTTCCTCCCAGCAATGTTTAACATTGCTGGGAGGAAAATCATAATTTTAAATTTAATTCAGCTAAAATAATTTGCAGACCTAAATCCATTCATGAACTCGATTTCTTTGAAGCTTTTCATATTTATAAAAATTTTAAAAACCTTGTAAATTGTGATTTCGCTGTTCCCTATTTGTCTGATTGTTGGAAATTTTACATTCAGTCCACATTTCCTTAAATTTTCTACTGTTTACACAGCTACACATTCCTTAATTCCTATTGGCCACACTCCCCACCTCTTCCGTAATCCTATTGGTTGAACTAAATCCGGTCCCTCTCCTATATATACGAGTACTTCTCCAGATTCAGAATTATTTTTTTGCACTGATGACGGTACGCTTTAGGCTACCGAAACAGCTGTATGCACCTCAATAATTTTTCTTTGGCGTTTCTGACGTAGTAGTTTATTCCTGTTTTAATAGATACGTGGTTATAAAATTTTAAATCAAGGATTATTATGTTATTCTTAATTTCTTAGAGACGTTTGGAATTCAAAACGTATAAGAATCCTGATGTAAGAAATGAAGCTATTTATTTTAAATATCATTTAAACTGATGTCTAGTAGTTTGAATTGGCAAGGAATAATCTATTTAAAAAAACTTTCAAAACCCAATTTCTTAATGTATCGTATCACATAAATCTTTTCGAATTTAGAATAAAATTTAATTTGAAAAAAAAAAAAAAAAAAAAAGTAACTTTTTTGTTTATTAAAAAAAAAAAAAAAAAAAAAAAAAAATGAAATTTGAAATACAAGTTGGTCTTGTGGGGTACAGGCTGTACATTATATTTTTATGTTCGTGAGAGAAAATTTAAAAAAATTTGAAAACTGCAATTTTTATTCCCACTTCAAAAACATGTGACTGAATGTGAAGCAGATTTTTTATTTTCCCTAACGGTTTCTATACAATCTTCTGCTGTTGCCACCTAAAATTAATTTAGTTAATTTTAAAAAATCTAATTGTCCGACTGATAAGCTGTTTAACCCTGCTGTTCTGTTCCCGTTTACTATACATTACATTTGTACCATTTAAAAAAATCTAAAACTATATAAATAAAATTAAAATACTTTCAGGAAAATAATATATGTCCCTCCCTAACAAAGTCACAAAATGGCTATAAAATATTTCTAAACTGCCATTTCCTTATAAAAAATTGAAAAACCTTTTGGGTCAAACAGACCTGAACAGAACAGCAGGGTTAATCCAACGGATTCCCAAAAAATTTTCCTTTGCATTTGGTAACTTATTTGTAACGATACGACTGATATTTCTAATTTATTTTTCTAATTTTTCGTATTTATTTTAAACATTTTAAATAAATGTACGTATATATATGTATATATATATATATATATTTCTGTCGGAAAAAAAATGACAACAATTAAAATATGGATAAAATTTAAATGGCTTATTTATCAGAAAATAGAAGGTTATTATTTTCACATTTTAATTAAGAAAAAACTAATCAAAAATTCGAATATCGGGCTTCGAGGTGCATCAGGAGATGTCATTATACAAACCTCCATGCAAACGTGTGTAGCTCTGCGATCAGTCGTTTTACTAAAAGGCTCTGGATATACATACACAATAACACAAACACACACAAACATCTTATTTTATTATATGTAAGATAATTCTTTGAAGTTAATCATACATTTTGTACTCTGTATTATCAACCATAGTTTACATTAAACAAGTTGTGACATTCAGAAAAGTATTTAAAAATTATCAATAATCATCGAAATATTATTATTTTTTTTTTCATGCACTAATAAAGAGTACCTTATATTTGATATAATAGTAACTTCTACATTCTTTCAAATATTTTATTTTATAAAATTGTTTATAACGTGTTCAAAACAACACAGGTTCATAAACTTTCTATAAACAAATTAAAAATTATCCGAGAACTAAATAGAAAGTAAATAAAATGTTTTGGAATATATTTTATTCATTTATCCTTACGTATGGTTGTATGTATAATTACTTAAAAGTATTTCAAAAACAAGTTGCTTTTTTAATTAAAAATTAATAAAGAAATTAGAACATATAACATTTTTTTTTCACAGTTTTGTACATCTGGTACATTTTTTTTTTTTTTTTTAATTTACTTTTACGTTTAATTAAAAATTTTTATTGTTTAATTTTAGAAACTTAAAAACGTGTTATAAGATTATCAAAATCAATTTTATATTTTATATTTCAGATTTTTATTTTAATTTGAATACCAATATTTATTTTTTATTACACACAGCATATAGCAAGGATGCAGCTCTTTTGTACTATTATGAATAGCTTTGGAAATTATTGTTTCTTTAGATATTTGCACATAAAGTTAAACCAAAATAAAAAACAAACATGCATTTAAAAAAGGCTTCTTAAAAAAAAAAAAAAAAAAAAAAAAACCTTTAAAAATTATTAGGATACTGTGTAGTCAACAAAAAAATTTTTTTTTATCAATTGACTTCCTTTCTACTAATTGTCTGCAAAAACTAACACTCCGGACTTTCCGGGTATCGAACTCTCGACCACTGCGTTATTAACATGGCGCTCTAACCACTTGAGCGACAGAGAGACAAATGAAAATTCTTATATTTACCCTAAAATGGAGGCACATTTTTTATTAGCTTGAGATTCACAAATATACCGTAGTGAATGACAGTAAGTACATAAGAATTTGGGGAAAAATATATTTAAAAATACGTGTGTATAAATCGAGAACTAGTCAGTGGAGACAGACTAGTTATAAAAGAAATTATTATACTCATCTTATATAGAAATTACTAATTTTGGAATGAAGATGGGGGCCTCGTTATCAAATGTTGTCCAGGGGCCCCTAAGTTTCTAATTACGGCTCTGATAATGGTAAATTTAATCTCCACTGAACATTATGCTTTTACGACTGGTGGACATTGGGTATAGAATATAATCCTTCTTTGCATGATTCTTTTTTTTTTTAATAAATCAGGCTGATGTAATTCTGATATAATTCATGCTCTAGATTAAAAGAAAAATACTTAAAAAAATTCTAGTATAAATCTATAATAATAAATGGTATATAATATAAAATAATTAAAAAACAGTATGGTGGAAATATCTATCCTCAAGCACTGGAGTGAAGTGTACACACACACTCGTCATTGCAGAGTAGCTATAAGCGGTTCAAAACGGACTAAAAGCAGCTAGAACCGGTTCAAAGAATTTTCGAGTGCCGTATTTAATACTTTAATGATCAAGTAATAGTTCTTCTATAGAATACCTAGTTAAATCGTAGAATTCAATAATTTTATATACTTTAACTGGCATGTCTAGTTATTTCATGAAATACATAGTCATTCTATGAAACAACGGATTTCACACTTTAACGGTAACATATAAAATTACTCATTTCTAACATGCTCTTTAACGTTCTCTACATTACAAATGTAATTTACCTGTCATAAGTAAAACAACAAAAATATATTGAATAACATATTTAAATACTTTATGTGCTTAAAAGTACTTGGCACTTTTTACTTGTGCCGCTGACGGCTTCAAATAAAAGCTTATATTTCCATTTTTTTTTTTTTTTTTAATTGAACTAATGGAAGTTCATTCAATAAAATATGCATATAGGCATTTAATCTTGTTGCTTTCGATACGGTGTTTACAGATCTGAAATCTTTAAATTGCGTTTTCTCAGCTTTTATTTTTTACATGAATTTATGTTTTTTAAAATGCTAAAACTTTCACATAAATTTAAGAAAAGACTTATTATTTTATTTTGTATATTTCATAGATACCTATATAAAAAAATTAGGGAAGGATCTTACAATATCTTTAAAAGAAATAATGTAAAAAATAAAACTCTAACAAATATAACATTTTATTTATTTATTTTTGGGGGGAGGGGATTTTACATGTACCTGCACTTTTTAATTTTTCCTCAGAAACTAATAAATTAATTTCAATATCCATCACTAAATCTTTCTATTAAATGTCCAAAATATATGTCTTTTTTAAATATCTGTAGAAGTTTTGACATTTTGAAGATTATAAATTCACGAAAAAACGCAAACTGAGAAATAGAAATTTATAGATTTCAAATAATTAAAAGTATTTCAAAAATCTTAAGAATTGTTGCCTGCCTATCCGACAGATTTACATAAATCTTAGTTTAACTGGCTATTTAATTGAACTTATAATTTTTCCAACACCTTATATATCGGTTAGCCCATAAGTCTGTAGTTATCTTTAAAATTAATAAAAATTGAAGGAATTTATAGAATTGAAAGCAATTTGCGAAAAAATCATTCTCGTGATTTTTTTTTTTTTTTTTTTAGTAAAGAAAAAATATAGTTTAAATTTTCGTCAACGATAGTTATACGAATTGTTACATTTTTTTCACGGGTGTAAGTATAAATATACGAAGAAAGTCTTATAAATTGCACGATTTGGTGATTAGAGCAGATTATTTCTTATTTTGCTTCCTACTTGCGTATACATGAAGTTTTTATTGCGATGCTGCTGACATGATGGATAAAATGTTATGGGTGAAGATGTTTCCCCCCAAGTAAGAACTGCCTACTGAAACTGCAGTTAGTAGTGTCATAACTCTTTCCAAACTGTAATTTGTGGTGACGACGGACATATAGAATAGGATTTATATGTCTGTAAACATTTGCGTGTGAATAGTTTTGGTGTGAAAGTACAGTTTTTCACGAAAATGTGTAGTTTGGTTACGCACAGTGCCGTCTATCGACAAATAATTTATTTATTAGTCTTTATTTTACAAAATAAATAAATAGATAAATAAAATAAATCCTCTTCTTGAGAATATTTTTTTCGTAAACCGCTTTCAATTCTGTCAATTCCTTCAATTTTTATGAATTTTTAAAATGTCTACAGACTTATGATACACCCGGTATATATGTCATATTAAAAGGAACAGCCACATATTAAAACAAATAAACAAGTGCAGTCATTGGCTTAGCTTGAATGGTTCTTTAATTAGTTCAGGGGATTTTCACCATATATTCAGCAAATGAGCCTTAAAAAAAAAAAAAAACTTAAGTTATTCTTTCTGCTGCTAGTTACATCCAAACCTCTTTCTCCAACTGAAATTATCTCTTTCCCTCGAATTAGCTGATGTCACGTGATCACGAGTGCTCTAATTGGCTTTGGGGAGTCATAGGATACACAAGAGGGAGGAGACAGAGTATTCTGAATTAAATTTACCTTTTCGTTACACAATATAATAAATAGCGGTTTTTTCTTCATTGGAAAATAAAATAAGTTTAAGAATTGAGAACAAGTTAATGAATTTGGAATTACTGAAATATTTAGAGAATTAATTAATTAAAGAATTAATTAGGGCAGAATCAGCGGCTTAATGGGAGATAGAATCATTTAAGTTTGAGAAAAGAAGCTTTTATTTTAAGGGGTACTTTTAATTATATTTCATATACATAGAGGAATGTCTCCGGTTGTGTGCACAGTTTGGTTTTTGCTTATAACTTCTGATAGAGTAAATATCATGTAAACATATGAATACCAATGGAAAGCTAGAAACGTTAGCTAACGTTTCATAAAATAACTGTATGGATTCCGTCAACCAGAAAAAAAATATCAACAATTTTGTGAAGTGGTCATTTTTGATTTAAAAAAGATATACCACTTAAAAAATACGTTGAAAATGGGAATGTAGTAAGAAAAACAACCATAAATAAAGACGCTAACAAAATTCATTCATTTTGGAGGATTTAGTGGCCAAAATAACAACAGAAAATGACATTTATCCAGTTTTATTTCTCCTCTTCTTCGTCTTCCAAACCAGAAGTGCAATGCTTGCAAGTAAAATAATTTGTATGTATATTGGCTCACTTAAAAAAAAGACGATCACTCTCCTTGAATTTGATTGAATTGGCTCTTGTTAGGCATGGTACAAAGTGCTTCAAACAGATAATGCAGAAGTCAACATCATTATCAGATTATGAATGTTCCTATTTTTATTGCGGTTGGCCGGCAGTTTGACAGGTAGAGTTACCTTACGATTCCAGGTTTCTTCTGGAGGGACACAGATGCCACTAGGAAGTTCATATTCTCCAGCAGTCGATTTTATGGATTTCTTATCAACTAAGGCATCCTAAATGGTTTTAACAGTCACATTAAAATCCATTTCTTTTGGATCGGTTGACTTTTTCGGGATTGATATGGCTAAAAATGCATAAAATACATAAAAACACTTATAAATTATGTTATTTTGACATAAACGACCATATTTTATAATTTGTAAATAAAACACACGCTTTAAATGAAAAAACAAGTGTGCTCATAACCGGTTACATGAAGGTGCTCACAACTGGGAATGGCAACCATTTTTATAATGGCAGAAAAGCGATTTTATTTCCGCATTTTGCCTGAATTTGATATTGCATCACAAAATATCAAGAAAGTACTGCATGAAAGTACTGCATGATTATACATTACACTTAAATATTTGAATTAATTCCCTTCTATTTATCGCATTCTAAAAATATTTACTAATGACTTTTGTGTTGCTTCTTTACAGATTTTTTTTTTTTTTCAATGTTTATAGTTACTAAGTAAATGAGTGTATTCACTTCGGTATTAGAACGAAAACTACGTACTATCACAATACAAATTGGATGTACTCAAATCCACCATATTTGCTTTCTGTTAAAAAATATGGTGTGGTGCCCAGAACCGGAAAATGCCCATAGTAGGAGACATTCCTCTCTATATATTGTAATGGTCACAAAAATTAGCGGAACCGAAATGTCTTATTACAAAAATCGAAAAAGACGAAAATTTTTGCGGGATAAGCTATAACATCAATTATATTTTATTTTATTTACACTAAAAAAGAATCATCTGTAACTAAATCAACTAAAAGAATCATCTTTTAAAACTTCGCACGCGAGAAAAAGAAATTACAATGAGTATTATTAATGCGTATCAGGTTACAGGAATTGAATTAATGAGTATGAGATTATTATAAAATTCCAGTCACTTGTTATTATTTATTTTCTGTTCTGACTGCTAAAGCGTGGATTTTGGGGCTATAAATAATCCTCCCCATAAATAAGTAATCCCCATATACACAAAACAATTCTTTTTAATAACTAATCTTCTCTTAACATCATTAGATTAATAATATGGTGTTCACTCACAGGACTTTCTCTTATTTTTCACTTCAATAATATAAAGAAAAATTGAAGATAAGGGATAAGACAACAAGCGCTGTATATGAACCTATTTTAAAAACAATTAAAAAAAATAAAATAAACACAATTTAATTTGACATATAATTCTGTGTGAGAGAGACTACGAATATTCTGAACCCCTGTTTAAATACAGTATATGTACTTATACATATAGAAAAAATACTTTTATAAATTTTAAGTTTATTAAACACTAATGAGACAGTTTTCATTCGCATCAAACCTTTACACATATCAATATTAATAAAAGTTTTTAAATGGAAACCTCAAATAAGCTTCATAACATCAAATGTGAAATTTAATCAACTTATTTGTGTCTATCTTATGTTGATAATAGACATACATATAGACGAAACACTAAAAACTTGGCTTTCACATATACAGAAAACAATAAAATGAGTTATCAAAAACAAGACCTGAAAATTAAATTTCAAAAAATACTTTTTATTTTTTGAAAGATTTGATTTATTTGATTTTTTATTTATTTATTTTCAAGCAATAATTTGTACATTTTTGTATCCTTTGTACGTCTTTTCCGTATAACATATTAATATTTTTTTTTTGTCGGCAGTTTTTATCGTATTGGTAAAATGTAAAAAAAAAAAACAACTTCTAATAATAACAGAATGCTTTTACTTAATTTTGGTTACCCAAAATTTGGGTATATTGTCTATAAATTATACACACACCACATTGTGTATACTTATACGAGAAATAAAAACAAAACATGAAATACACTTTTAGCAATTTCCAAGTAACGCTACAATATATTCAAAAGATTTTGGGAAATTCCTGTATCGAATTATGAATGTATGGTATAATGGGGAAAAAATTACATTCATATACACTGATGGAAAAAAAATCCCAACACCAAGAAGACATTATTGTACAGTAATGAAATTTCAGCAATACATTTGTCTAGGTAACATATTTAATTGATTAAAGTTTCAAGATCACAGGTAGAGCCATTGGCGAGAAGAGCCATTTCAAATGTGAAATGTTGGTACATTAGTAAACGGTGTAACCGCCAGAATTTTGAATGCAAGCATGCAAACGTGCATGCATTGTGTCGTACAGGTGTCGGATATCAGTTTGTGGGATGGAGTTCCATGCCTGTTGCACTTGGGCGGTCAATGCAGGAACGGTTAATGCTGGTTGTGGATGACGCTGGAGTTGTCGTCCAATGATGTCCCATACGTGCTCGATTGGAGAAAGATCTGTTGATCTAGCAGGCCAAAGCAACATGTCGACACTCTGTAGAGCATGTTGGGTTACAACAGCGGCATGAGGGCGAGCGTTATCCTGTTGGAAAGCACCCCCTTGAATGCTGTTAATAAATGGCAGCACAACAGGTTGTATCACTAGACTGACGTACACAAATTTGCAGTCAGGGTGCGTGGGATAACCACGAGAGTGCTCCAGCTGTCATACGAAATTGCTCCCCAAACCATAATTCCAGGAGTAGGCCCTGTGTGTCTAGGCCGCAGACAGGTCTCTAGCAGGCGTTCACCTGGCTTCCTTCTAACCAACACACGGCTATCACTGCGACCAAGGCAGAACCGGCTTTCTTCAGAAAACACAACAGATCTCCACTCCATCCTCCAATGAGCTCTAGCTTGACACCACTCACGTCGCAAACGGCAGTGGTTTGGAGTCAGGGGAATGCACGCTACAGGGCGTCTGGCTCGGAGCTGTCCTTGAAGTAACCGATTTGTAACAGTTCGTTGTGTCACTGTAGTGCCAACTGCAGCTCGAATTTTAGCTGCAGACGCAGTACGATTAGCCACAGCCATACGCCGGTCTTCCCCCTCAGTAGTGCCACGTGGCCGCCCGGAACCCGGTCTTCTTGAGGCAGTACCTTCCCTTGACCACTGCTGCCAACACACCTGCACAGTGGATACATTCCTGCCAAGTCTTTCTGCAATATCGCGGAAAGAAAACCCACCTTCTCATAGCCCTACTACACGACCTCGTTCAAACTCAGTGAGCTGTTGATAATGGCTTTTTCGTCTTCTTAGAGGCATCTTTGACTAACATTAACCCACTACGTCAAATCTCAACTGTAAATAACGATAACGAACCTTACAGCGCTTATTTAAAGCAAACCTCATTTGCATGTTCATAGTGTCGCTACAAGCGCAACACTTATGCGCGTAGCTCGAAATTTGAATCGACGTCATCTTTCAGATGTATAAACACGCCTACCAAATTTCGTTTATCTAGCACAGCTCCTTCCTGGTGTTAGGATTTTTTTTTTCCATCAGTGTATATTATATATGTGAATGTATGTATATATATTGGTTGGAAAAATTTTGACAAAATTTCGGAAAAAAACATATAAATCAATTTTTACAACTCTACGTTAGAAGTTATATTTTTCGTGCTTTACAGCTGTATAAATAGTAGGCAAAAAAAAAAAAAAAAAAAAAAAAAAAGAAGAAGAGAGAGAGATAAAATTAATGGCTGGGCAAAACTGTTCAAAACTTGAAATCAAACTTTTCATAGAATAACCTGAACCACGGCTATCGGCGAGATTAGGTATTTTTCCCTTTTAAAATATGAAGTTGCTTTCCTTAGCAACAGTTACATTTCCATTTCTTAAAATTTATTTTGAAAGTTTCGTGTTTTACTTCATTTATAATACAATGTCTGTTTAACTTGTTGGCAAAGGAGAAAACAATCTTTTTCATTTGTTCTACTTTGTCTCAAATCAATATTTTTGCTTTTTTAAGAAATACTTTTATTTAGCCTCATACGAGAATATATATGTGCATATAATTCTGCAAAGCAACTTAATCATATGTTTCGAACGATACTACTTGTAATCCCTTCCTTTAATTGAAAGTAGGCTAAAAACAATACATATGTTCTCTGGGGAAAAAAAAAATAAAGCTGCTAAGTGAAAAAAATAATTAATTAATAAAAAGAAATAATAATAAAAATAAAAATAAGCTTTTTTCCCCCCTGGAAGACTTTAGGAATAATGTGGGGTTATATATTTAAGTGTGGGGTAGAGGTGGTACGTATTAACCGACGAGAAGGCCTGTGCACTCGTTCCCCCAGATGGTAACACCCATAGACCTTATATAATAGACCACGCATCCCTCCTCATTATCTGTCTGCGACATGAAGTAGCTTCCCCAGCGAAATTATCACTTGATGTAGACCAGGAGAGAGAGACGAGAATGAATATTCTTTGATTTTTCCATAGGAAAGAAAGTAGTCTAGAGTTTTTTAATTTCTGTATCGTACACATACTTTTTATTTAAGCCTTTAGATTTACGCATCGTTGGAAAGCTAAAATGTCATAGATTAACTATAAAAAAAATTCTTTTGTGAGAAACCATTCTGAAAGGAAGAATTTTTTGTTTGAATTCTTACAAAAATAAGTGCTTTTTTATGGTAGAATCGTCCTCAACTCCATGTCACATGACATATGATGCTGACCGCAAAGGATGAAGGTTTCAGATTACACCCTCATATTGAAGACATTCACTATAATAGGAAGTCCTAGGATGTTAGGAGGGAATGGTTGGGAGGCACCTGTGACAGCGTCACGCATCCTCCATTACCTAGAAGTGGAAACTAACGGAGTGAGAGTCCCGAAAAACAATTTCACTGCAATGGAGAGAGGGGGAGGGGAACATAAAAAGCACAAGAAACAATAACAAAATAATTTTAGAGCTTATGGAAAGAGGAAACACAAATATAAAAATGAGTAGGAAGGTTAAGTACAGCATTACACAAGTAGAAGAAGGTTTAATGATAGTAAGAATATTTTTTACTTTTCAAAGAGGAATTTTTATATATATATTTTTTTTTTTTTTGGTATTTAAAAACACAATTTTTTATTTATTTTTTTTAAACATAAGGACAAAAATAAAACACAATACAAGACAGCACAAGGACGAGGACAGGATATAATCTCCTAAGAGAAGTCAATGCCCGAAGGCGATAGAAGGATGAAAAGATAAAGAAGTTAACATAAAAAAGATTAAAGGTGGGAGTTCAGACTGAGGCCCGCTTTGGGTCTGCGTCTATTCAGAGGATCATTATGTTGCGAGTGTGTTCAAAGCAGAGTTATCTAATGATTCAACAGCCAAATGGAATTGTATATTTAAGTATTGAATGAAGTGATTAAGTCTAGGAGTTTCAATTTCTTTATATAAATGTGAAAATTTCTAACGTACCAAGGCATATCAAGAATTTGCCGAATAGTTGAATTTTGAGCCATAATGAGTGACTTGATATGCGATTTGGCAGCATATGACCATACCATACATGCATAAGTGAGAATGGGTCTTAAGTAGTAAGTGTACAAGAGCAATTTCTTTTTAAAGTTTAATTTACTATTCCGAGCTAAGAAGGGAAGTAATTTACTTTTAGCTGCACGGAATTTTTTACGCGTGGTGAGAATGTGTTGTTGAAAGGTGAGAGATTGGTCTAGAATAACACCAAGGTATTTACAGTGATTTGACCATGGTAGGGGGGTGGCGCCGAGGCTAATTTGGAATTTATCACGTATATCAGTTGTCATAGCAATTCTTCCACGTGAAAAAAGAATAGCTTCAGTTTTGGTAGTATTAAATGCTATTCTCCATTTATAGAACCAGTGAACCAAAATTTTGAGGTGACGGGAAATTGCCGAAATAGCATAACGACTGTTGACGCTTGAAGCGAAAATACAGGTATTGTCTGCAAAAATAGGCAATGAGGTGTGAGGGTAGCGATGTATATCGTTAATATAAAGGTTAAATAATTTTGGACTAATTTTGGAGCCTTGTGGAACGCCGAAATGGGCAAAAAAGTTCCGTGAAAGAGTGTCTTTCACCTTCACGTGGCAATTCCTGTCAAGTAGGTAACTATGAATTAATTTAATAAGGGGAGGGGGAAAGTTATAATTAATAAGTTTAAAAATTAGGCCAGAGGTCCAAACTTTGTCAAATGCATTTTCAATGTCAAGAAAAACTGACGCAGTATATTGCTTCCGAATTTTGCCGGTGGTAATATGCTCAACTAATCTGTAGACCTGGTGTGGGGCTGAAAGGCCATTGCAGAACCCAAATTGTTCTGGGATCATAATATTATTTTCTGCAATATGTGAATCAATCTGTTGAGCAATAAAGGCTTCGAATAATTTACTAAGAACATTCAGAAGGGAAATTGGGCGATAACTCGAAGCCCTATCATGGGGTTTGGCAGGTTTCTTTATTCTTAAGAAAAGAAAATTTAAAAAATAATTTCTCAGTGGGTACAAAGTCGGACTGTGTCCCCACTGCCTTCGGCATTGCAGTCCCGTCCGCGCTGCACGCGCACAAGTTAAGGTATACACGCGCTGCGTGCGACTGTTCCTTCCCTGACCTTTCGTGCCCCCTAAAAAAAAATCATTTCTAATCGGATAAAAACTTATACCGGGTCCCCACTTCCTTCGGAAGCGCAGTCCCATGCGCGCGCACGCGTGAAGGTATACGCGCGCTGCGCGCACATATTCCTACTCAAATCAATTATTTATTCTTAAAAGAAGAAAATAAAAAAAATCAATTCTCATTGGTTGACCCCACTGACTTCGGCAGCGCAGTCAAGTGCGCTCTGCGCGCGCACAAGTTAAGGGATACGCGCGCGGTGCACGCCTATTTCTTCTCCACCCTTTCAGGCCCTCTAATTAACCTACGTATACCAATTTTGAAAGATCTAACTCATTTGGCTGAGATGCAGAAGAAAACGTAATTAGGACACCTGAAAACGTGTAAATCTGGTGAAAACTTTCGATAATTTAAAAGAACTTTAAAATATCTTACGAATGATGTATTAAAAATAATTTAATCATAATTAGAAATTGAAATTTAAAAATATTACAGCTCCATCTGGTGGTAGAAATTTCTGTATTCCACTGTTCGATTCCAATTCAAAAAAGCTTTCTAATGATGTATTACTTATGAAATTATTTTAATAAGTAGCTGTTATACAAAAGAAAACCTAATTAGGACACCTCAAAACAGGTAAATCGGGTGAAGTCTCGAGCGCATCACGCGCGATGCACACCTATTTCTTCCCCACCCTTTCAGCTCCTCCTAATTAACCTACGTATACCAATTTTGAACGGTCTAACTCAATTAGCTGAGATGCAAAAGAAAACCTAATCAGGACACCTCAAAACGTGTAAATCAGGTGAAAACTTTCTATAATGTAAAATAACATTAAAATGTCTTTCAAAAGATGTATTAAAAATAATTTACTCATAATTAGAAATTGAAATTTTAAAATATTAAAGCGCCATCTTGCGGTAGAAATTTCTCTAATGTACAGTTCGATTCCAAATCAACAAAGCTTCCTAATGATTTATTACTTATGAAATTAGTTTAATTAGTAGCTGAGATACAAAAGAAAACTGATTCGGGAGACCTCAAAGCGTGTAAATCTATGAAAACTTTCGATAATATTCGATAAAAAGAACTTTAAAATATCTTTCGAATGATGTATTAAAAATAATTTAATCATAATTAGAAATTGAAATACGCGTATTAGAATAAATTTAATTTGCAATTAAAATGTAATCCTTTTGTTTATTGACAAAAACCGAAGAAATTTGAACTACAAGTTTATTTTGTGGTGTTATGATTGTATACCAAGTGTCGTTTGCGAATTCGAAAAATTAAAGAAAATAGAAATTTGTTATGTTTTATCCCACTTAAAATACATCTGATTATCAACGGCAGGTGTTTTTTTTTTCGCTTTCGAGCAGACATTTCTCTTCCTTGAAGTGGTTACCATGGTAAAGACAAACGATAACGAATACATTATACAATCTCATGGAATGTAGGTCGTCTTATTCAAATGAATGCTTTAATGCCTAAAATTAAAAAAATTATAACTCATTCAGTTTTTGAAATTTTCTCTTAGTCTTTTGGGAATTCAATTGTTGAAGCGAGATCTATATAAAAAAAAAAAGATTTATCTCCAAACTCTTTTGAGTTATAAAATGTTTTGTGAAAAAATCGATGTTTCGTAAAATCTTAAAATATGAATCGCTAATCCGTATTTTGTAAAATTGTTTATATGGTTTGAAAGAAGATTAATAATCTTTCCGAATATACCAGTTTTAAGAAATGGAACAGTTACTCGGTCGCACAGGGCGTTTCAAAAAAGACGATTGAGAAAAAGAGACTATTTCGAACCTTCAATTTTTTTTAAATATAAAAAATCCGTATTACTTACAAACTTTGAATAAACACCATAAAATGCAATAAACTCGCAACAATTGTTTTGGGTCGAAAAACACACGACCCTTCATCAGGCGAATAAAGTAAGCACGAGTGCTGCAGTCAAAGCGGCAACGTTGCCGCTTTGACTGCAGCACTCGTGCTTACTTTATTGCTTACTCGTGCTTACTTACGCTGCCGAAGTCAGTGGGGACCCATCCTGACTTTTTAACCAATGAGAATTTATTTTTTTATTTTCTTCTCTTAAGAATAAATGTTTGATTTGATGAGAAATATGTGCGCGCAGCGCGCGTATACCTTCACATGTGCGCGCGCATGGGACTGCGCTTCCGAAGGAAGTGGGGACCCGGTATGAGTTTTTTACTGATCAGAAATGATTTTTTAGGGGGCACGAAAGGCCAGGGAAGGTATAGTCGCGCGCACCGCGTGTATACATTAACTTGCGCGCACGGGACTGCGATGCCGAAGGCAGTGGGGACCGATCCGACTTTGTGCCCGCTGAGAAATGATTTTTTAAATTTTCTTTTCTTAAGAATAAAAATTCGACTTGAGAAGGAATATGTGCGCGCAGCGCACGTATACTTTCACACGTGCGCGCACAGCGTGCATTGGTCTGCGCTGCCGAAGGCAGTGGGGACCCGGTGCGAGTTTTTACCCGATCAGAAATGATTTTTTTTTAATTGGGCACGAAGTGTCAGGGAATTAATACACGCGCGCAGCGCGTGTATCCCTTATGTTGTGCGCGCGCACAGGACTGCGCTGCCGATGGCAGTGGGGTCCTGGGCCGACTTTTTACCCAATCAGAAATGATATATATATTTTTTTTTAATTTCTTTTTTTAACACTAAAAGATACTGTTAGTGATTCATTAATTTTAGTGATTCATTTGGAAATACTGACCCACTAGCGGGCGAAGCCCGCTATTGTAAAATATTAATTCCCTTTGATTTAATAAATATATTAAATAATAATTTCCGAAACGTCAGTGGAAGCCTCCCTGTTGAGACTCGAAAAGATATTTTGTTCCTTCTGTGTGGTTGTCTGTTTGTCTGCCGCGCGATAGCGACCGCAACAGGTACGAAATTGACTTGCAATTTGGTACACATGTTCACGAGCCACATGGAATTGGTTATATAGTTTTTGGTGTGTATTCCGTTTGTAGTTCGTGTACAGGGACGCAACAAAGTTTTTTTATTATTACGGCCTATTAAGAAAATTTGTGTGTATCGCGATAACAACTGCAAAATTCTCGCTATTGACTTACAGTTTGGTACACATGTTCATGAGACACGTGGAATAAGCAGTATAGTTTTCTGTGTGTATCCAATTTGTAGTTCGTGTACAGGGACACCCTGAATTTTTTCTTTTCATTACGGTCTATTGACAGAATTTGTATGTACGGTTATAACAGCCGCAAAAATCCTCCGACTAACTTGCACATTGGTACACATATTCAGGCTCTTTACAGAAATAGCTGTATAAATTTTTATGTCTATATTGATTATAGACTATCTAAAAGGGACACGCAAAAGTTTTTCTTACCATTATAGTCTGTGGGATGAATTTCATTTAAACGAATTTTAACATTGTTACTCTACATTCGACAAAATTCAATAAGAGTACATTACTTAGGTAATTAAACTGATGTTTTCTGGAGAAAATATGTGCCCTTAGGCTTCCTAATTAATATACAGGACTTTAGAAATGTGTTCCGAAAAATTACGTAATCATCCAAATTATGTCAAATTTCGATCAATTATTCAAGAAAAAAAAAATTTCAATAAGTTGAATAGTTTTTTACTGATGTATACAATGTTTATGCTTCATTTACAGAAACACGCAAAAGAAATTTATGACACTATTGCCTGTAGAAATTTTTTTTTTATTTAAGGGCATATTAACGCGTTTATGCTGCATTTAACATAATGGAATTAACATACATTGTAAAGATGCTTAATAGCAAGTTTACTCTATAAAAAAATGGACATGTATAAACAAAATGATCTATTTACGGGACCACACAAAAGAATTCGGACGACATTCTGTAATCATCTAAATAATGTCAAATTAGGTTGAAATATTAATGAGTTACAATTAATTAAAAAGGTGTATTCTTTTTTAGTTTATATAATTGTTGTGGCTTCTTTTCTGGAATACATAAATTAATTTGGTACTATTACAGTCTATAGACGGTATTTCATAAAAGTGTATTTTAATATGGTTAAACCCAGTTAAATATAATTAATAATCTATAATAGTAATCTTAATTAACTAATAATCTTAATTATTCTTATTATTGATAATATGAATACATTTTTTTTCCATTTAAATGATTAATACCCCTTAACTAAAGCATATATAAGGCATATATAAAGCTAAGGTAAAATATGCAAAACACTAATGAAAAATATACCTGGATCTAAATTCGGCCTGTGAAAGGTTAAGAGTTTCGGAGATATGACAGCTAGAAGATTCCCCCCCCCCCCACCACCACCACACACACTCATTGACCAATTTAAAAAAAAACCTAGTTTTTTGGGCTCAGGAGACCTTAAAACATGTAAATACGGCGAAAACGCGATATCGAATTTTCGCGCGAATACAATATTTTTATTATCTAAAGTAGCCAGGTAACAGAATAAAAATAGTGACTTATTTTATTAATAATAATCTTGTGTGTCACTCACATGACTTTCTCTTACCTAGAAATTTAATACTATAAATACAGGTTGAAGATTAAGAGGTAAGATAACGAGTATTGTTATGGAAACCTATGTTAAACATTTCAAATTAGGCTTCGGAAGAGTTTTATATGATAATTAGTTATGTGTGAGGAGGGCTACCGCAACCCTCAAATGCACCGACATTTATATAGAATTTAATTCTGTCATTAAAATTAAAAGTTTACTTAAAATTATGCAGACAATTTTCACACGCAACATTCATTGAAACTTATCAATCTTGATCAAACATTTCCAGCAACAAACTTATATTAACTTCAAAATACAACATTTGGATCTCCTAAAATTATTCAATTTTAAGTCACTCTAAGAGACACAGAAATAGATCAAACATTAAAAAACTTGACTACGGTAATCAGGAAGCCTCAAAACGTGTAAATACACAAAAAAAAAAAAAAAAAAAAAAGCGATGAATATTTAGCATAAAACATACATTTTTTACCACATCTCTATGAACAATTTATTTCAATTCCCCAACAGCTTTCCTGCAAATGGTAAAATATTATTAGTAAAGCACATCTACTAACAATAGATAACTAGTGTGTTGTGGCCACCACACGACTTTCTTCTATATTGTCCTATACAAATTCATTCAGTAAAAATAATTTATTAAAATTATTATTTATAAAAATTATATTCCATGATAATGCAGACGATTTCCATATTAGAGAATTAGTATAACACTAAATATCCAAAAAAATTTGAATTTATTCTATATATTACATAAAAAAAAAAAAAAAAAATTAGTTAAAAAAGAAAAAAAAATCGATAAATTTATTTTAAATTATCGCAGATCGATGGTTCAACTATTCATTTTAAAGGTATTGGCAAGCTCTTTTGAAAGATACCCATCATGAAAATTTACTCCTCTCGAGGGGAGACTTAGGCGAGGTTCCTACATACACAAAAATCTTTTCCCAGTTGACTATCTCTATTCCAAAAAATATATATTCGTTTCATTTTTTTAGTGCAGTCTATAGATGTTAAACTCTGCTTACCTGCAATTTCCCCCACAGACGTAATGTATTTGAATACTTTTGAGTGTCCCTGTACACGAACCATTTGCTTCATCTCAACGAAAAGCTTAGTGTAGCATCCCTATATGATACACATTTAGCATAACGAGTTTGGAATTTCTGCTACTATTTGATTTTAAGATATGCTGATAACAGACACACAAACATTCACACAGACCATTTGCGAAAAACATGATTTTCGTATTCAGGGGAACTCAGAACGTGTAAATATAACAAAAACTCACGTTAAAAAGTAATAAGTTCAAAATTTTTAAACAACATCATATAATGTTAGATCTGACAACAATTGTTTCAGATGGAAAGAATACACGACCCTTCGTCAGGGGGAAAAATTAAGTATGAACAATGTAGGTGTTTATGTAGTTTGTGCGTTATCGCTATATTTGCAGCATGGGAGGACTTTGTTCGCCTGATGAAGAATCGTATTTTTGTTTATTTGTTTATTACTTTCTGTTACCCATATGGTAGAGAAAGTATTCTTTCTGTGTCAAATTTTTGAAAGTGAGTTTTTGTTATACTTACACGTTTTGAGGTCCTAAAACTCATGCATTTGCGGTTGGTCTCTATGTGTGCGTGTGTGTCTGTCTGTTATGAGCATATCTCAAGAACAAATATTAGAAGAAATTCAAAACTTCTAAATGTGCATATTATACTGATGCTACAGGAAACTTTTCGTTGAGATTAATCAAATGATTCGCGTACAAGGACATCTAAGAGAAGTCACATATATAATGTCTATGGGGAAATGTCTGGTAAATACAGTGTAACATCTATAGGCAGACTCAGACAAAACGGAATGAAGAAAATCCATTATGTTCATAAAAGCATGTTTTGTGTAAATTGCGTATGGAAATCATTCATCTTATGTTTAGAGGGCTGCCAAAGTATTTGGATATGTTGGGGCTATACTTGGAAATTGTAGGAATCGTAATTCATTTTGTGTTAGAGAATTTTTTTAAGTAAGACAAATTTTAAATACACAGTATTGCTTACAGTGCATATTGATAACAGACATTATACAGGGCTACCCAGAATAAAACAAAGTGTTCTTCTTTATTAAATGTAATTGATGGAAGTGCTTTGTACATTTTATTATGTTGACGAATACTGCAAAATTAATTTTTCATACCCATACTGTAAACAAAATATTTTTTCAAGTTCTGTTTTCAACTCTGTACTTTTTACTTCCATTACCCAAATACAGTAGGTAATGGAAGTATTGTATTCAGTCTAAAAATTCGATAACGAGTTTTCATCTGATTTACACGTTTTAATGTCTCCTGAGTCCAAAAAAGTACTTGTGTGTGTGTGTGTGCTTGTACGTATGTGAGGAATAGTCTCACTATCATATTTCCGAAACTAATAGAAAAAGAATTGCGAAACTTCAGAATTGAGACAGGTCTGGTATAGAGAAGAATTTTTCAAATTTTGGGGAAATGGGAAAACCGGAATTGGGTCACCGGAAACCGGAAGTGCGTAAGTCCATATCTGAAAAACGGTTTTAACGATTTTCTTCAAAGTTGCTATATAAACAATCTATTAGATTCCTTTCGAGTGATATAGTTGGCTAGTTTAAGAAAATTGACAGGCGTCCTGTATAAAGAGCTCAATTTCAGGTCTCACAAGTGCGTTCCTTCAAAAATGGCTGTACGGATTTTTTTCAAATTCGCCATATTAACTCCCTTTTAAATAGCCTTTTGTATGTAATTATTGTTTTCCGGTCAATAATTGTGTACACCAAGTTTTGGTAAAAGTTGCTATCTGAAAAACGGCTTTAACCATTTCCTTGAAAATTGTTACATAAATCCATTTTAGAAATCCTTTCTATGTATTACGAGGTTATTGAAGGAAAATTAGGTCTTGCTTAGGTAGGTCAGTTCTAGATCTCGGAAACTGGTGTTTCAAAATACAACTGTGTCTTTTTTTTTTTTTTTTTTCTTAAGTTTTGCTTATATTACCCAACTACCGTAAAACTTCCGTAGTAATGGAAGTGCTATAGTATTCGGTCCAAAAATCCGATATCGAGATTTCACCCGATTTACATGTTTTAAGGTCTCCTAAATCCAAAAAAGTGGTTTTTGGCAATTGGGCAGTGTGTGTGTGTGTGTGTGTATTTGTATGTGGGGAATCTTTAGGCTATTATATCTCGGAAACTAATAAAGGTTGAACAACTAAACTTTAGAATTGAAGCCAGTCTGGTTAACAAATAAATTTTCCAAATTTTGGTGAAAATTGGAAAAGCGGAAGTGGGACATCCGTTACCGGAAGTGGGGACCGTTAGTCCGTATCTCAAAAACGGCTCTAACAATTTTGTTAAAAATTGCTGTATAAGTACTCTATTAGATGTCCTTTCGAATGATATAGTTGGGTTCTTCGGGAAAATTGATACGCGTCCTGTATAAATAGCTGAATTTCAGGTGCTGCAAGTGCGTTCCTTTCAAAACGGCTGTATGAATTTTTTTCAAACTTGCCATATTAACTCTCTTTTAAATATCTGTTTGTATGTAATTGTTGTTTTCTGGTCAACAATTAATTATGCCAAGCTTTGGTAAAAGTTGGTATATCAAAAACGGCTCTAACGATTTTCTTGAAAATTGTTACATAATCCCATTTTCGATATCCTTTCTCATGGTTTACTTGGCTATCACAGGAAAATTAATAATCACCCTGATCAGATAGATCAGTTTTAGATCTCGAGATTTGGTGTTTCAAAAAAAAAAAAAATCATTGTGTAAACTCTGTTTCATATGTGTTAACACGCGTATTAAATTTCTCTTACCGGAAAATTTTTTGGTGTCTCTTTCAATAGGTCAATTATATGTATTCTGATAACATTATCTCCAAATGTGCGTATAATACATGTAATAGTTTGTAACGGAAGTCGTGTGGTTGTTTCACACCAGATTTTTTAACTCGCTATGTAAATTGGTTTTACATGTCTTTACACGAGTATCAGCTTTCTATTACCGGAAAAATTTTTAAGCATTTACTTTTTTAGGTGAATTTTATCTCTTCAGATTGCATTATAGTATATATATATATACATAAGCATAAAATACATGTAATAGTGGGTGATGGAAGTCGTGTGATTGTTTTGTATCAGTTTCTTTTTTCTTTTTTGATTATATATATAATAATAATAATAATAATAATAATAAATCTACCTTTAAAATGAAAAGGCTTGTTATTATTTGACTTCTTTAAAACTAGTATTTAAAATTTTAAATATGTTTAAATTAATGTGCATATTTATTTCATTATTTAATCTTAAGAAACACACAGATCATCCGTCAAAATTCTGATTTTCGGATGTATGGTATCTGAAAACGTGTAATTATAGCTAAAACTCAGTTTCGAAAATTTGACGCAAAAACAAAAGTTTATTTTCTGTTATATGAATAGGAGAAGGTAATAATATTTAATTTGATTCAAGCTTTTCTTTTTTTTACTATATATTTGCTTATTTTTTTTTAATCCAACTTAACCTTTTAACAAAAGTGTTTGCTATTATTTGATTTTTTTTTTTTTTAACCATTTAAAATTTTAAATATGTTCAGACTAATATTAAACTTAAATATGTGTACATTTTAAATATTTGTTTCCTGATTTAATCTTTAAGAATGTATTTTCAGTTCTTTTGGAAATTAATAGTACTTAGTTGTAATTGTTATGTACAGCAGTAAATGGATAGTCTCACTAATATGGATTAGTAATTTTTGAAACTATAATTATTAACACAATACTAAGCAGTATAAATTGTCAAATCACTTGTTAAAATAAAACCTGACAATCGTTACTGATTTAATTTTTATTTGTGAAACATCCCTCATCTTACAAGAGTAGAGAGGAAACGCATAAGTAAATTCAGGACTAACGTTTGGTCCGTAATTTACCTACTGATTCTTTATCATTCTTTCACTCTTTAAATCTTGTTTCCTTGAGGAGGAGGGGATGAAAGGAGAGAGAAAAAAAAATAATAAAAAAATGAGCATTATAATTTTTTATCTGCAATTTATAAAGTTATCCTTCGCGTCTAATTCTCCAAAGAAAGTAGAGTAATATCAAAACCACAAAACGGCCGTGGAAGATAAAGTGAAGAGATCGTATTTATTTATATATTCCTCCCTTCCCTGTCCTGCACTTGGTTCAACTAGACTTGCAGACTATGCAGACTAACCTCAAAAAAGAAATTCTCTTTATCGCGGTATCGCGGTCTGTTTCAACACACTTCCACAGCTGCGATAATTAAACGAGTACTAAAGAACAGACCGCATATCATTTAGTGTTAGATCGAAATGTGAGCAGTGGAAATACATAAACACAGGGGGGGGGGGGGCGAGAAAAAGGCTAATCGTCTACTTGTTGTTGTAACTGTGTTCAAGCTGAAACACAGCTTGCCTAACTGAAAAAAAAAAAAAAAAAAATACGTTAGCATATTCGACTGCAATTTAGGAGGAATGTAAATGAAATAAGCCATTTGTTATTCTTTATGAGAGGAAATGATTATGAGACTTTTAAGGAGATTTATTATCTTTTATATTTATTTTTTATTTTATTGATGAAGAAATAATTCGGTGGTTACTAAAGATTAATATTGAATACACGAGTAAATTACTACATAAAGTGTTAAAATAGATTTGAATTAAAATTAAATAGAATTTTTTTTTTAAATATACGCGATTTCTACATCACAAAAGAAATGAAAAAAGGTTTATTAATTACTCACCATTCAATGGGGGAAAAATAGTCAAGATTGTTTCGGATACTTAAGATTTCTGGTTATTTGAATGGCGAATAGCAGAACGTTTACTGTAAAATATTTAAATTTGGAAATGATATTTAACCGATACAAACGGTTCTTTTGAAATGAAACAGAAAGTTATAAGAAATAAGTTAGAGTACTAAAATTTAATGCAAGTTAGGGATACTATGGTTATAAAAAAAATGGGGTTGAATTTTGAGATAATTTCATAAAATTGGTTGGAGATTGTATTTCAAAGCTTTCCATATCAGGGTACATTGGCATTAGTTCAATTTACAGAATAATAATAGTATTTACATGTTTATTTTATAGTTTATTTTTATTAATATCCATATGAGGTAGAGAAAAAAGATATTTGTGTGTAACAGACTGATAGTTTTTAATAAGAAATAGGTTGATCGTCATTAAAAAAATGTATGCTCTGTCAATAAAAAAATGCATGCTCTGTCAACATCATCAAAGAAATTACATTAAATAAAATAAAATAAATAAAAATAAACATTTATTATTTTTAATGCAAAATTTGACAATAGTAAAACTTTACCTGTTTAACATAATGTAAAATGTTAATTTATTGTAATTTAATAAATATATTAAATAATAATTACTAGTATAAAGGAAATGTAGAAGGAACTACTAGAATTTATTTTTAACCCACTAAAAGTATACTAATTTGAATGACTGCCTTTATTCATTCTGTTTATTTATTTATTTATTTCCTGTTGTTATTATTATTATTATTGTTAAGCGTGCAGTAGAAAAATCTGAGGTGCAAATAAAAATTATTTTAGGGAGCTATTGTAGAAAATGATTTAATAAATAGACAATGAAGTGGAAAATGATTTAATAAATAGACAAATTATGTATGTAAAATGATTTAATAAACAGTCAAATAATTTTTTTAATGCACTTTCACTGATAAAAACGACAATGCAGTTAAAGATTTTCAGAATAAAAGCTAAAATGTGTTTCACACGAATGTTTTTTAAAGGTAAAACTTTGTTTCACTATCCCATCTGGATTTTGTTAGAAATTAAAAAACAATTAATATTTTGTTAATAAAAAAAAAAAAAAAATTAAATAAATATACATTTTTGAAGCATTCATAATTTTAAGTTATCTAAAAATTTTAATACCCTCTTTTTATCGCTTTAATATCTACAGCTCGCACTAAGTTATTTATTTATTAACATTACTAAAAACATTAATACATTTTTCTGCCTTTATCAATATATGACATCATAAATAAATAAATAAAAAAAATAATGTATTGCTATTCCCAATCTTAAAAGAAAAAACATATAATATGCCTGTTAAAACTCTGTTTCATGTTTATCATTTATATTTGTCATTAGATAGCGATACGAACTATAAATTTATGTTCTAAAACACCAGATTATCATAAACGATTTTACTGTGAGAGTATCAAAAAAGAAGAAATGTAGAAGTAGAGTAGAAAAAATCCTACTTTGTTACAGATAAAATAATAAATCTATAAAATCTGTTTATCTTACATATTTTAACCGTAAAAAAAAATTCTGCAACAAATTTCATTTTAAATACATAATAATTTTTATGAGAGAAATGAAAAATAAATAAACAAATAAATAAATAGAAATGTCATCTTAAATTAAGAATAAATAAATAAATAACTATTAAAAACAAATTGATCTTTGATCATAAAATGATCTGCAATATTAAATTTTTTTTAAAAATTATTGTGACTGTTTTTGTTCAATTTTAGTAATAAATTTTCCCAAGAAAAAAAAAATAATAATATAAATAATCTTATGCTCAATCCTTCATTACTGTATGCTGCTTTGGATAATGTGGTATTTTTTTTTTCTTTCTCTCCTTTCTTTCTTTCTTTCTTTTTTCTTTCTTTTTCTTTTTAATAATATATTCAAGATTTGCAAATAATGGGGAAAAAGAAACATTTTTCTTTTTTTACCGCGTTAAAAAATGAAGGTAAAAAGCTAAAAATTCGGTAAATTTGCGCAAAATCTTTATTTATTTATTTCTAATTTAAGGGTGTCAAATTTGCGCACTGAAAATTACACATTTTTTTTTTTTTTTTTTTTTTTTTTTTGAGCCTTTTGGTGAGTAGTCAAAGGGTACATTAATGGTTGGACAAACTTGGGCAAACGTTGAGATTTACCCAACGTTTGCCCCATACCGTTTTTCGAGTTTTCAACTTGGGGTTGACAACTTCACGGTTCTCAAAGTATATTTTTCGGGATTTACAGAGTTATAAATGGTGGGGGAAAAAAAAATTAAAGATAGGGCAAACCTGGGCAAAACTTGGGAAAACTTTACACATTAATCGTTTTTTGCAATTGCATCTTGGGGGTGCCAATTTCACGGTTCACAAATTACATTTTTAGGGATTTACAGCGTTAGAAATAGTGGGCAAAAAAAAATGAAAGGTTGGGCAAATCTGGGCAAAACTTGGGCAAACGTTACACACTAATCTTTTTTTGAAATTCCAACGTGGGGGTGCCAACTTCACGGTTCTCAAATTCCAATTTTCTGGATTTACAGCGTTACAAATGGTGGGCAAACAAATGAAAGGCTGGCCAAACGTGGGCAAAACTTGGGAAAACCTATGGAATGATTTGTTTTTAGTTTTGCCGACATGGGGGTGCTGGTACGGAAATGAGGTCAAATGTTATTTTATTTTTTTTAGCGTTTTGTTGGGTGGGCAAAAAAAAATAATGGTTGGGCAAACCTGGGCAAAACTTGGGCAAACGTTACATACTAATCGTTTTTTGAAATTCTAACGTGGGGGTGCCAACTTCACGGTTCACAAATTGCATTTTTAGGGATTTACAGCGTTATAAATGGTGGGCAAAAAAAATGAAAGGTTGGGCAAACCTGGGCAAAACTTGGGCAAACGTTACACACTAATCGTTTTTTGAAATTCCAACGTGGGGGTGCCAACTTCACGGTTCTCAAATTCCAATTTTCTGGATTTACAGCGTTACAAATGGTGGGCAAAAAAAATGAAAGGTTGGGCAAACCTGGGCAAAACTTGGGCAAACGTTACACACTAATCGTTTTTTGAAATTCCAACGTGGGGGTGCCAACTTCACGGTTCACAAATTACATTTTTAGGGATTTACAGCGTTATCAATGGTGGGCAAAAAAAATGAAAGGTTGGGCAAACCTGGGCAAAACTTGGGCAAACGTTACACACTAATCGTTTTTTGAAATTCCAACGTGGGGGTGCCAAATTCACGGTTCTCAAATTCCAATTTTCTGGATTTACAGCGTTATAAATGGTGGGCAAAAAAAATGAAAGGTTGGGCAAACCTGGGCAAAACTTGGGCAAACGTTACACACTAATCGTTTTTTGAAATTCCAACGTGGGGGTGCCAACTTCGCGGTTCACAAATTACATTTTTAGGGATTTACAGCGTTATAAATGGTGGGCAAAAAAAATGAAAGGTTGGGCAAACCTGGGCAAAACTTGGGCAAACGTTACACACTAATCGTTTTTTGAAATTCCAACGTGGGGGTGCCAACTTCACGGTTCTCAAATTCCAATTTTCTGCATTTACAGCGTTACAAATAGTGGGCAAAAAAAATGAAAGGTTGGGCAAACGTGGGCAAACCTTGGGCAAACCTATGGTATGATTTGTTTTTAGTTTTGCCGACATGGGGGTGCTGGTACGGAAATGAGGTCAAATGTTATTTTATTTTTTTTAGCGTTTTGTTGGGTGGGCAAAAAAAGTTAATGGTTGGGCAAACCTGGGCAAAACTTGGGCAAACCTATGGCATAATCAGTTTGAAGTATTTCCGACATAGGGGTGCTAGTACGGAAATGAGGTCAAATGTTATTTTATTTTTTTTAGCGTTTTGGTGGGCGGGCAAAAAAAGTTAATGGTTGGGCAAACCTGGGCAAAACTTGGGCAAACGTTACACACTAATCATTTTTTGAAATTCCAACGTGGGGGTGCCAACTTCACGGTTCACAAATTACATTTTTAGGGATTTACAGCGTTATAAATGGTGGGCAAAAAAAATGAAAGGTTGGGCAAACCTGGGCAAAACTTGGGCAAACGTTACACACTAATCGTTTTTTGAAATTCCAACGTGGGGGTGCCAACTTCACGGTTCTCAAATTCCAATTTTCTGGATTTACAGCGTTACAAATGGTGGCCAAAAAAAATGAAAGGTTGGGCAAACGTGGGCAAACCTTGGGCAAACCTATGGTATGATTTGTTTTTAGTTTTGCCGACATGGGGGTGCTGGTACGGAAATGAGGTCAAATGTTACTTTATTTTTTTTAGCGTTTTGTTGGGTGGGCAAAAAAAGTTAATGGTTGGGCAAACCTGGGCAAAACTTGGGCAAACCTATGGCATAATCAGTTTGAAGTATTTCCGACATGGGGGTGCTAGTACGGAAATGAGGTCAAATGTTATTTTATTTTTTTTAGCGTTTTGGTGGGTGGGCAAAAAAAATTATTGGTTGGGCAAACCTGGGCAAAACTTGGGCAAACGTTACACACAAACCGCTTTTTGAAATTCCAACTTGGGGGTGCCAACTTCACGCTTTCCAGAAAACTATTTTTGTGGTTTTTAGCGTTATAAATGGTGGGCCAAAAAAATCATTGGCTGGGCAAACCTGGGCAAAACTTGGGCAAACGTATGGTATGATTTGTTTTTAGCTTTTCCGACATGGGGGTGCTAATCCGGAAATGAGGTCAAAATTTATTTTTTTGATTTTTGGGATTTTGGTGGGTGGGCAAAAAAAAATATTGGTTGGGCAAACCTGGGCAAAACTTGGGCAAACGTTACATATAAACCGATATTTCAAATTGCGAGGTGGGGGTGCCAACTTCACACAGGTGAAACGATATATTAATTAATTTTCCCTTAAATGTATTAAAACAAGACCCAAAAAAATTTAATTCAACATTAAAAATACCTGAAAATTTACGAGCATAACCAAACATAATATACATATGAAACACTTCCAGTTTAAACGTAAAGAAAACGCTTTAAATACACTAAAAGTATACATAGTCTATGGAAAAAATTTGTGATGGAAAAAATGATATACTCACATGAAAAGAGTCTTGAAGAAATTATATTCAAGTAATCCTAAAAGTTCACTAATTTTTGTAATACGTTTTTGAAAACATATTTAATATTCTCCAATCATCCGATGAACAAATTGTTTGTATGAAAACAAAATTCTGGAATTATGTCTTTAACAAAAATTAAAAAATTTTATGAGCACTCATGTTCATATAAAAGAGGCAGTTTTCTTCCCGTTTACAATTTCTCTTTTGCGCAATACATATGTGCCCTTCACCAGTTTGCACACGTAGAGTACCTGAATGTATATTTCCAATCGTCACTATAAGATTTCACTTGATTATGACGTTCCTTAAAAAAAAAAAAAAAAAAAAATGTGCACAAAAACTCGAAAAAGACAAAATAAATCCAAACGGCATGGCTTGAATACACAAAATTCGGAAATGAAGAAGATCAGATTGGGACAGAAACAGCTTCTGAAATATCAAGACATCGTTAAACTTTCTAAAGCACTGTACATTCACAGAAATCTCGAAGCATCATACTACAGGTAACTGTTGCTCAGTGACGAAGATTGGTGACATATTCGGTCGAACGGGGGACAGGAATTGACAAAAATCTTTTATGCAGATAATCCACAAACGCATTTTCAATTAAACCAATAAAACGCAAAAACTGCACGAAGTTCTGGCTTTTAAATTGTATGTATGCAAAAATGCACTGTTAAACAGTTGAACGTTTTTCTCGTTTCTCAATACAGAGGAACATTTAAAAAAAGGCTAGTAGCGCAAATCGAGATCCAGTTCATCAACGGAGGCATTGCCGTCCAATAATACAACTTAACTTGTTTCTTTTTCCCTGTCATGTCCGATAAGCGTATGCGTAATCCATGAGAAAAGTTCGAGTATACTGCGAATAATGGGAACAAAATAAGAATAAATACAGCCCCTCCCTCTCTCTTGATCATTGTAGAAAATAGAGAACCACTGGTCACGCAGACCAAGATTTGTGAAGAAGTTTCATTGTCCGTGAAATTAGTGGAACCATTATGAAGTACATTGTTAACCAAAATACCCAGGCTGGAAGTCCATATATCCTTTTAAAAGAGAGTGCCACTTGACAAAAATAACATCAGTCATTTCAAATAAAATAGTTTTTTTTATTTTTATGCTAAAAAGATGAACAATCAAGTAAGCACTTGCACGGTTCTCGTAGAATTCTATAGGCTAGAGAGAGAGGGAGAGCAAACGAGGGCAGATGTTTCTTAAACCAGTAAACAAGAGATATTGACTGTTTGAAAGCGAAAAGTGAACTCAATTGCATTCGCCAATTCAAACCCGAAATTAATAAACTAATGCCAAATAAAGCGCCAAAAGAATGTTCTAATTGGTTAATTCAAAAATTTAATCCGTTATTCAAAAGACAAAGCCAAGGTTGGCAACATAAATTATGCCAAAGTAATTACTTTTTATCGGCGCCACCAATATATCTTTAAGAATTTATTTGTTCTTTTTTATTTTATTATTATTAATAAAAGAGACGAATCCACCTTCTGTTGACGCCAATGAGACTGAACTAAGCTATTATGAAAGCACAAATCACCGGAAATGAAATAAATTTTGCAACTTCTGTTTATATTATGAAGTAATTTAGACAAATAAATTATTTTCTATCTATGATTAAATGAGATATTGAACATAACGTTGATGAAAAGGGGGAAAAGTATCTATCTACAAACGAATAAGTCCCCTAGTAAAAATACAAATTAAATTAAATAGAGATTGACTTTTATAATAGAATGAATTCAGAGGATATTACAGAATAAAATGTTCTTTTTATTGGAATAAATTAAATTAGATTTTATATGTTAAATGAATTAATTAATTTTATAACTATTCTTAATAAATTGACTTTTTTATTTAAAATTATAAATTGAATTATTTAGAAAGAAATTAAATATTTAAAAGAACATATGTGTGAACGTGTTCTCACAGGGGGGATGCCGCTAAAAAGTGTATTTTTAATAAAATATACTATTGGAATCCTATTCCAAGTTCTTACATTTTTCTTTAAATTAAGTCTCGTTTTCTTTGTTTCCTTCTTTCTCCGTTAATGAACTATATTTTATTCAACAAATTTTTCACTCTTCTATAATTCAAATTTGTGTTCCCCCCCCCCATTATATAAGTCTTCACATAAATTGGTCTGTCTATATATTTTCAACTAGGCAGAAATTAATTTTACTAATTACATTTCTGGTTCTTTTCTTTATCATCTAGGATTTTAATCATTTTTAATTAAAGAAAGAACAATGAACATTAATTAATCTTCTTAAATGAATAACTTACAATTCTAGCATGAAATAGAATTTACAATAATTAATGAATGACATATGCTTACATGTGTATACTTAAATGCGCAAAAAATTCTGGATTACATAATTAATCATGCAGGTTAAAATTGCATGATACTACATTCTTTAGAATGTGAATACTAGGCGAATCGTATTCCCGCCCGATGCCGCTGTTTAATGTCATTTTCTAGTCAATTTTGTCCTTTTCTTACTACCGGTGTGAGCCGTTTTTTTTTTTTTTTTTTTTTTTACACACTTGACATTGTGAGTTTTTTTGGTTTTCTTCCCATGCTAATTCTATGGGGGTTTTAGTTCCCCCCCCTCTTTTTCTACATTCTAAAGTGCGGTACATTCTGAAGCTTCGTTCGTTATGAGCTTGAGTACACTTATGCTCTGACTACTATTCTGCGGTAAGAGCCAACTGCGCGTGCTCCATGGATGATGCTGCCCTACTTGTTGACAGTCTGCAGTATGAGGCCAATATGGCGGAAACACGAGCGGTACTGGTAGAAGAATTGAAAAGGGGGAGGGAGGGGGGACGAAACTTTAGGGTGGGTTTTGAATCGATACTGACTACACCAGGACTCAGTCTTAGAATTTTTGTAATTCAATACGAAAAAAAATTAACCCTTCTCAATCCTTATGCACCTCTTGGAACATATGAATACACAAACAAGAAAGAACGAAAGAAATAAAATTAATTTAAATTACAATTTATCTTTAACCTACACAAACATCAGACCGTCTCAATTATATATATTAAAAGCAAAAACGTTTTATTTATGAGACAAAAATTTTTAAGTTAAAATACATTTAAAAAACAAAAATTACATATAAAAACAATTAAAATCAGACGTTTATTTTTGCTATATTGTAATTTTTGCTTTTAAATTACAATATTTGCATAAAAATTAAAATTCAGTATGCAACTTTTATGAGTAGTAACTTAAACATCGGCATTCATTTTCAACATATTATGCATTATACTTCTTATAACTCATTTTCTTAACTTAATAAAAGTTGTAAAAGTGTTTAATACACATCAGAATAAACTTATATAATTTAATTATTTTTAAAATATTAGCCGTATATATGCACTGTATATATTGTACTGTAAAATAACATCTTTTAAATATCTGTTTATAGACCACTAATAGTTTCTAAATCGATAACTCTATTACATTTTATGAATTTATTTTGGAAATAGTAAGTAATAACATTCTTTTTTGGTAGAAAAATTTTAAATTATATTATATTCTTATTGCCAAAACATCAGTGGATGCCTCCATGTGGAGACTCAAAAAGATTTTGAGTTCTGTCTGTGTGTCCTGGTGTCTGTTGCGCGATAGCAGCCCCAAAATTACTGACTAGAAATTTAGTACACATGTTCATGACCCAGACGTAATTAGCTGTATAGTTTTGGGTGTGTATTCCATTTGTAGTTCGTGTACAGGGACAACATTATCTTATCATCAAGGGCTATGGATAGAATTTGTATGTACCGCAATAGCGGTCGCAAAAATACTCCGATTGACTTGCAAATTGCTTTTCACATTCTGGCTCTGTATAGAAATAGCTGTATAATTCTTTTTATGTCTATATTGTTTATGGATTGTTTACAGGGATACGAAGTTTTTCTTATCATTGCGGCCTATGGGGTGAATTTCGTTTAAAAGCATTTTAACATCGTTACTCTGTATTAAGCAAACTCATGTTTTCTGCAGAATATATGTGCACTTAGGCTTATTAATTAATGTGTAGGACCTTACAAAAGTGTTCCCACTATATCAAATAATCATCTAAATTATCTCAAATTTCAAATAATTGTTTATGAAAAACGTTGAATAAGTTGAATAGTTTTTACTAGTGTATACAATATTTATGGTTCGTTTACAGAGACACACAAAAGAACTTCGTGACATTGGAGCCTATGGATAAATTTTTATTTAAGCACATTTAAACACTTTTATGCTACTTCACCATAATAGAATTAACAAACATTATAAATGTGCTTAAAAGCATATTTACTCTAAAAGGAAAAGGGTATCTATAGACTAAGACAGGGCTCGAAATTTCAACTTAGATTACACTCGCTGAAAAAAAAGTTACTCGCCACAAAATATGATTAATTTACTCTATTTTTTATGTATAAGGTAACCAGAAATTTTTATAGAAAAAAGAGGAGAAATTACGCAATGTCTTTTATTTTAAAAGAAAATAGAACTTGTGATTAACCTAAATTAGTCTTAGTAGTTAATAATTTTTTAAAGAAGGTATATAAATGTGATTTTTTTCACATGTCTACATTTTGTTCATTGAAGAAAACAGTTGCTTTGTGGGTTCGTTCTTCCCAGGAAGAAATAAAATGAATTCAACTAACTATTGTATATTTGTTTGAGGTGGTGGTAGTGTTATCATTAAGGCCAATTGTTTGCACTAGGGCTCTAGGCCTGAGTAGGAGAGTCCTCTGTGGGGTCATTCTAAGAGGTCCTAGCCCATATTTACGCTAGTTTCGGAGGAAATCACGGAAAAATTCTAACGACTAAGAAACAAGCGCGACCGGGTATCGAACCCAGCGCCTCACGCATACCAGCTTCGAGGACAGAACATCTCGGTCACTGGTGAGCCTATTTTTATGAAGAATATTATTCACGCTAAAGTGACAACACGCGTCAACCCACCGCGTACAAACCGGAGCACCACCTTCTTAATGATTTCATGACAATTTCAATAGTGATTCCGTGTTTTGGATCAAAGAACCGTACAAATATAGGGAATATTTTTATGTCTTTATGATTCGAAGAATCTGAATAGACATAAACCATAATATGCTTTGGTAAGTTTATTAGAAAGCTTCACTTTTGCGAACCTAACGCAAAAAAAAATTTTAGTTTTCACTGTTCGATACAGCCAATAGCCGATTGAGCTTCCCAGTTTTGCAAAAATTTTCAAATTAAGGACTAAATCTTTTCATTTGAAAAAGAGGACAGAGGACGAAAAACGTAAAAAAGAGGACTTTTTAATCGTGTAATGCTTTTTTCGTTCAAGAGGGCAGAGCGTTGAAAAAGACTGTCCTCTTAAAAAGGTGTTGTTTGGTCACCTTACCGAAGATTAGCATGATTTTACGTTTTTAAACCGATAATTTTTCTTATCTTCTTTTTTTTTTTTTTTCTTTTTGTAACACCTTATACTGTAAGAATTCTATCTACAATTAAACCGAAATTTTATTCGCCACAGTAAAATTTCTACTCGCCAATGGAGAGCTGGCGAGCGGAAATTTCGCGCCCTGGTCTAAGGAATTGTTAACGGGATCACACAAAAGAATTCCGATGACAGTCTGGAAATAACCAAATGCTGCAAAATTATGTTGAAATATTAATAGTTTATAATTAATTTTGTGTTTATTTTTGTGATGATAACTTTGGCTCCTTTTCCGTGAGACGTAAAAGAATGTTGTACAATTATTGTCTACAGTCGGTATTTCTGAAAAGTGTATTTTAACATTTTTTCTATAAATATGATGAAATTTTTTTAGAATTTAAAAAGCATGTTTTTCTGTGGATAATTGTTGGCATAGAACTGGTAATTAGTTTAGAGGGTTGCACAAAATAATTACGATATATTATGGAATCATTTTGCATGGAATTTGGTATGAGTTTTTATGAATTACAGAGACCTAATTCCTAATAATAATATTAATATAATATTAATTCCTCATAATAATAATATAAGACTATCAATTATTAGGAATACATATATATATATACACATATATAACGATAGTTATAGAAAGAGAGCTATAGCGGGGAGTTGAGGGGCTACAGTCCCTTTTAGAAAGGCATCTATTTATGTAGCAAGTCAGTTGGGTAAATATATGTGTTATATAATAAGGAATAAATGAAAATTATATATTGAATGATGTGTGATAGAGATAGGACGTTGAGGTTCCTGATATGCATATACACTAGTTTAGAAACGCTTAGGATTTCAAAATTAATTATATATAATGCGCTTAAATTTTAAATGCTTTTTTCATAACAACAGCTAGTATACAAAATATTACATATTTGAAACAATTTCTTATACATAATTATCTAAAATTTGTTCAGAAGATGCAGTGTTCTTTTGATGTATTTTGTATTTAAAGTAATTTGGTCATCGTAAAATTTGACAGTGTTTTAAATAAAATATGATTATTGCAAGAATAGCAAAAACTATCTAAAATTGATACTTTTAATTTCTTGTAATGAATAAGTACATATATCTTTTCAAACAAATATAGTCTCAATAACATAATTTATTTTACTGCATAAATTTTAATTCCTAGGTAAGTTAAACAGAAATATGCATCTAATTCAAATAACCTTTTAAATTAAAAGGACAAATCAGTCAAGTTCAGAATTTTCGGGCACATCATTAAATACTAATGCATTTAATATATCGTGTTTCTATAGAATATTCTTTACAGGAATTTGAGTATATATATATATAATTAAACTTGACTAATGAATAAGCCATAAACTTTAATTCAACAAACGTACATTGAATTTTTATTTTTATTACTATTGTTACAACGGATTAAGTCTTTTCCTCTGCATCAATTGTTCTGTTGCACTGAAAGTAGTTTTACAGGCAATTTGAAAATAAAGAAAAAGTTCATTCACTTTCAGTTAGGTCAGCCTTGACGACAAGCTTAGCGACTTGCGGCTGAATTTGGCTACAAGACGACCAAATTTGGCGAAAAATAGTAGTTTTGGATCCATAAATTTCGAAGTTCTCCGAAACATAGTAGCCAAGATCTAGAATTTTCCATTGGATTCTCGATATAATTGCCGCCAAACCACATCGCCATAAGGTATAAATAAGAGTGAGTTGACTTCTGCGGAAGTGTGTGTAGTCACTGTGATTCTGATTTGTTTAGAGACATAGTCTGAGCGATTGCACTTTGGAGATTGTGATCCAAGCGATTGAAATTTTTTCGTGAGCTAGCGTTGATTTTTGCTGTGGAATATTTAATGTTATTTTCTTTACTCCTGCGGAATAAGCCATTGTTTTCTTCGACTGTTTTAAAACATTCTTGAAATCAGGACTTTTGCAGTACGAGTGACAGTTTCATTGGACTACCACTAGAATATTTCAAGAATTAACAGCACTGCTAGACTATTTTAGAAGATATTCATCGTGATAAAAGTTTTGTTGTACAGATTCGAGAAGTTGTGTTAACCAAAGAACATTTATCGACTAGAACCTGCCTTTTTCAATAAGTATTACTTTCTCATACAAGAAAGTTGATAAGTTTTTCATAACATTTTAGCGATTGAACAGGGACAGTTCGAGTGAATGCCAGTAACTAGAACTATATCTCACACAATGGAGAAACTTAACGACACATTAACTGTACGACCTGATCAGTTGGGAATGAAGATTAAGGAGATGAAACCCGAGATAAAGGCAGAGAAAGACGAGGTAAAAACCGGACGAGATCAATTAAAAGCCTGAAAAAAGAGTTGAAACCGTACACGGTCAGCTGAGAGAGGAAATGAAAGCCGGACTAGACAAGATGAAAGCCAAACAACATCAGCTGGTAGAGGAAATGAAAGCATAACACGATCTGTTTAGGGAGGAGATGAATACCGGACAAGTCCAAATGAAAGACAGAATAGACAATGTGTCTGAAATTCAAGAGCAGGTGCAATGAGTTAGATATGATTTTGAGGGAAAAATGCAAGATATGAAAGAAGAATCAGGTTTAGTAGTTTGACGCTCTTTTAGCGGACTGAACCGAAAGTTCGACGACAAATATCTGGCGAAAATCTCCAGGTCTTAACAGCAAATATCGAAAGGCTGGTTAACCTAGTCTGTTCTGATTGCCCTATGGATGTGAAGGAAAATTTGACGGTACAGTTCATCGATGCTATCCGAGATGAAGACACTTAACATTCAACACGTCTAATAGATTTCAAAGACTTGAAAAGCTCACTAGTCTACGAAGCTACTAAAGCTGTGTACAATTACGCAAAACTTTTGAGAAAAGTCGAAATAAAAATAAAGAAAGTGATATGGGAAAAATTATCAATATTATATTGCACATCCTGAAGAACAATGAAAGTCAAAATAACTACTAGGCCACCATTCTGGAATTGCGTGTTGGAAATGCAAAGATAAAAGGCATATCAAACAAGACTGCCCTGTGAGCGAATATAAAACGCAGGAAAACTGAAAGACGGCAGTCTTGCAAACCGAAGGCAGCTTTTATCCAAGGAAACTCTCTGAGTGGTTTGAAGATTGTAGCACTCAGCGGAGAGTAGAAAGGTCTATATATCAAAGGATGTGTAAATGACATTCCGTGCTCAATGTTGGTTAATATAGGAGCAGTTAAGGACTGATTTGGCTAAAAGTCTGTGGGAAAAAATTATCTATACAAATGATTTTATTTCATTAAAGACTGTTACTAAGGAGAGTACAAAAGATACATGGTAAAATAGTTGCGACATTGAAATATGATTCCAGAACCTGCGAACACCTAGTATACATCGCAGACATATCTGACCAACGTATTGATTAGACCCATATACCAAATATTCTTCCGTAGGAGCTCCTGCGGTAAGTCCCAGATTTCCCATATTCCTTGCAGCATATTCCGTAGGAAGGAAAAATGCCTGCAGTAGCGGCCTCCGTAGGAGGCCGCCGTAGAATTTCGTACCTCGTCGTAGTTCCCAAGAACTACCTCAGAAAAATTATTACTAGAATTATCAAATTAGATTTTCTCTCAGATTTCCCAAACATATCCGTTCTTCCTCTGGGAAGAATTCGGGATGTTCAGGATATCCCAGGGAGCGATACAGGAAGACCATTGCTATATGGGAATTTTCTCCAGAAATTATGTACTGTTGACCTTTACTGTTGACCTAACTGTTGACCTAAAGAAGAATTAATTACGAACAGATGGTGAAGAAATCTTATGCTTGAAGCTAATACATGATACTCAAATTCATGCAATGCAGTTACAGTAGAAAAAATTACAATTCCTGAAAGATCTGATTGTCTGATCAATGGAACAATGTAATCTTCTGGCAAGTACCGATATGTAGTTTTCAAAACCAGATTCCGAAAAAAGATTATTGGTAGATGCCTCCTCATTTGATCTACAAAAAGAAATCATTTTTGTTCGACTGCTGAATTATGATAATAGATCTAAGATTATTGATACAAGAACTACGAAGGATATTTGTAAAATTCACATTTTTTTTTTTTTTAATCTTGGAATCAGTGGCTACTTAGAAATCGTCTGCGTATTTTGTTTACAGTGAGTGTTTAACAGAAGCAAGTGGGTGAAAAAAATGGAAGTAACTCGTGAAAGTTTCCTTTGGATGATTTTTTATGATTTTAAGAAAGACCTCACTCGACAAGAATGCATAGTATCGCTCAGTGAAACTTTTGGCAATGAAGCACCATCAGAAAAGAACGTTTACAGAATTTGCAGAATTTCGTCGTGGTCGTGTGTCCGTCAGTGATGAATCTCGTGAAGGACAACCAAAATCAGTAATGGATCCAGAAAACATCGATGCTGTGAGCAAGATGATTCAAGAAGATCGGCATGTCACGTATTGTGAGATAGAAGCATCCCTTGGCATATCACAGACTGCAATACATTCAATTTTGCACGAACATTTAGCTGTTAAAAAGATTTGTTTCAGATAGGTTCCGCACAATTTGACAGAAGCTCAAAAAGAGGCTCGTGTAAATAGGTGTAAGGAAATGCTAAAAAAATTCAAATTGAGAATAGCAAAATCCGTATACAACATCGTTACAGGTGACGAAACTTGAATATATTCGTATGAGCCGGAAACTAAACAACAATCCACTGTTTAGGTGTTTCCGGATGAACAGAATTCTATGAAAATTGCTCGTTCACGAAGAACTTCCAAGAAAATGATTGCTTGTTTCTCCGGCCTTACAGAACATATCGCAGCCATTTCTTTATTGGATCGAAAAAATGTTAACGCTAAATGGTATACAGAAATTTGTTTGCCAAAAGTCAAAAACGAAATCAGGAAAAACAACAAAAATCTCCGCATCATTCTTTATCTCGACAACGCCAGCTCCCACGCAGCACGTGAAACAATTGATTATTTACAGAATAAAAATATCGAATTAATGTCTCATTGCCCATATTCTCCTGATTTGTCGCCTGACGACTTTTTCTTGTTCCCTTACGTCAAAAAAAAAAAAAAAAAAAAAAAAAAAAATGCGTGGGCAGCGATTTTTATCATGTCAAGAAGATGATGATTTCCAAAACCTTGTTTCTGAGACATCAACTTCAGAGTGGAAAAAATGTTTCAAGAATTGGTTTGAACGGATAGAAAAGTGTATAAATCTTAAAGGCGAATATCAATAAAACAGTTTGCTCCCAAAAAGAGCACTTTCAGGTTTGACAGAGGAAGGTCACATATTGTACGTCGTCTGAATACCGCATCACAGTATGACCTCAAATTTACAATTAAGACTGTTAAACACCCTGATAGTGTGATGGTGTGGGGTGCATTCATGGAAACAAAATCAGGTGAGACTTGTACTTTCTTCCCAAGAATGTATCAATGAAAGCAAATAATCATATTAATGCTTTACAAGAAAATTTCCTTAATTTTTGGGACATTCACGATTGCAATTTTTTCATGCATGATGGGGCACCTGCCTACAAGGCCAAGCCCGTTACCAGATTTTTCAATGACCATAGCATTAATGTTCTAGAGTGGCCAGGTAACTCACATGACCTTAACACAACAGAAAATCCTTGTAATGTCTTGGAAAAACAAGATTCAAGAGACACGACCCAGCAACATAAACCACTTAAAGGAGACGCTGAAGAGACTGTAGGTAACTATGGACCTCACCTACTTCGGAAGGATTGCTGAATCCATGCCTAAACGGCTGTAGATGGTAGATGTAAAGGTGACATGACAAAATACTGCATGCCAGGAAATATGTACAATAAATCACTTGAATGTTAAGGTTTTCACTTAAATGTTTATTTTATTGAACCTGTAAAGTTTTTTTTTTTTTTTTTTTTGCCGGTACTGTACTTAATACACTAAATACACATTGACAAGAGAAGAATATTTTTAAAACGTTTATAAATTTATAATGAATTATATATATATGCCCCGGAAAAAAGGACAATATATCCATTTTGTAAAAAGAGTTTGAACCATTTCTTTGATGGGAGTATTTTGTTTTATGTAGAAGCATTAAGAAACGTTTCCAGTTATTATAAAGAAGATAGGGCAGTGAAAATAAAACCATGTTCATTTTCTTTATTCATGACATTATTATGATGTTATGAATCATTATGTAACATTATGAATGTTGTTAACATCATTAAAATCATTCCAAAAAATTAGTTTTTTGTGACATGGTGTTCTTTATCTCCGAGATACAGATATTAGTTTTAACGAAAGAGATTAAAAATAAAAAAAAGAAAGAAAGATTTTAATGATTTTTTTTTTCAACGGTATAGCATACAAATAAATGAATAAATTTAGTTATACTTTTTTTTCATTGGTGGGGATAATTACACAGTTTGATTGTAAGTTTATACATTCATTTTTCGTATTAGCTTAAACAAATATGTTATTTAATACACATATTTTATATGTACAGGGTACATATAAAATGTACATTGTTGTACATATTTTATATGTACAACATTTTATATGTACAATATCTATTCTAATTTTAACCCAACAGTTGTTTCAAAAATTATATGCATCAAAATTAACTAATATATATATAATAAATGTGTGTAAATTATAGAAAAAAAATACAATTCATATGCAGTAAATGAAATTAATCAAAAGCATGGTGACAATGTAAGGCAATGTAATGCTGCTAGAGAAATCATACAAATTATCTTAGCATCCTAAACGCAATATAGTTAAGCCTATTCGTTGTTGTAATAATTTATCATTCTACGAATCTAGAATACTCAGGCTTTCCTCCTAATCCCTTAATATCTCCATTTAGTGTATAAACAGAACTCAGAAATCTAAAGATTCACTGGATAAAGTGTATTTAACTATGTTACATGTAGTAGTATTCGAAGTTTTCAGATTAAAAAATAAATAAATAAATAAAGGAATTTTAATGTAAGTTAGCAAAATTTACAGAGTAAAAGAATAAAAATACTTTTTGCTTGCCTACATTTTTAAATATTTTCAATGGATATATTTTAAAACGGTGATTATTATACATTAAATTTTATTCTTAATTTCACTTCTCATGACATATCCCAGAATTATATTGTCATTTGAATTAAATTCCTATTCTGAGTTTTCATTGCATGTTCGATTTACTCAACAAGATAATTTAGAAAATTACAATAAAACTGTTATGTCTGTTAAATTGGATTTCTTAAATTATGTTAAGTTATATATATATATAATAATAAGCGTGTTCGTAAACACCTCCTCACTAAGTGCACTAGTTTTCGTGGCAAAACTGAAATAAGTGTGGTTAGTTACGGTTCAGTGTAAACAGTTTTTTATGAGTTTACGAATGCTTTTTAGAGTATTTAGTGTAGCTCTAAAGTGTTTGTAAGCATTTACTCTTAATTGAGTGATTTTGTTATTTTGAATTTGTTTACATTTAAATTAATTTTTATACTTCTATACATAAGGAAAGTAGTTAAAAAAAAAGAAAGAAAGGAAAGAAAAAAAAGAAGAAAGAAAGGAAGAAAGAAATTGCTTGTTTAACCCTTTCAGTCGCAGTGTTCCCGCTGATGGAACACCTAATTTTAATTCTCACGTGCAAAAACTCATCCCGGAAATTTTTTAGCAAAAATTTACATTTATAACATAGCAGAAAAGGCCCTTTATTTAACGTGAAAATTAAAAATTTCTTGTATTTTAATTATGTTTGTGAATTCCGGTGGCTGTGTAATTTAAATGATCCGAATTAACTTGCGCCGCAAAGGGTTAAAATACTCCGGAATAAATTGAAATGTTGGGATCCATGCAACTTTTACGAGTTTTTGTTATCGATAGTGTTTACTTATAAAGTGATTTATTTATTAAATTAAATATTATTTGAATTTAATAAGGTTTAATTACAGATGTTTCAAACCGAAAATTTCTCAAAAAGGAACAATGCTAATTTTTTATTTTTTAAATATTTATGATCAGCTATGTGTCTAAAAGCCATTTTTAAAATTAGTTTAGTAATTTTTAAAATAAATTAAGTAGTGAACGTTAAAGGGTTAACAGGTTTCAATAACAATATTTATTAGAAATCAGGTATTAAAAGTTGTGTAAAAATCACAACAATGAAAGAACCTTTTGAAGATCATAAAAAAACAATTTTGTGTCATGATAAACATTTTATGACTTTTAAAGAAAGAAGTATTTATTTATTTCAAAGTTTTAATCTTTTTAGCTGTATGCAATGGGCTTTTTAAGAAACCTTATAGTTAAAAAAAAAAGTATTTTAAGTCAAAAAATGAAGTTGCTTTAATATAACTGATTTGTTTATATTTTTTGTAAATTATTAATTTTGTGTCGTTTCAGAGTCGCTTTATCATAAAATATTAAGTTCAAGATTGCAGTGTCATTATATATTAACATAAAATGAACTTTTAAAAGAAATTTGATGTCCTATCTTTGATCAAAATTATATATATTATTAAATAACAAGTTGGCCTCATATATTTAAGAGTTTGTAAATCCGAAATATATATATTGAGATAACTTTTAAATTTGTTAAATAAAGAAAAAAAGGTGATAGTTTTAAATTTATATAAAGAAATATTAAACATTCATTGATATTCATTCCTATGATATTAAAATTACACTTATAAAATTAAATTTGAAAAATATCACATTTTACATGAAGCAAACTGAAATGGAAAGGAATGTTTATTAATAAATAAAATACAATAAAATCCTTTTAGGAAGAATTCTTTAAAAATGAATTATAATATATTTTTTAACTTATATGTAAATATATAAAAGAAGGGGAATTTTTTACGTTTATTTAAAAAAAAGAAAAGAGGTGTACATATATGTATAAATTGTTCATACATTAAAATATGGAAATCAAACTGCTAATCAAAATTTGCCAATTTCGAAAACTTATTTTAATTTAATGAGTATGGGCAAAAGAACCTTATATATTTATTTGTTTATAAATTAAATTTTATTTAAAAATATACTTAAAAAAATAATATATATATATATACATATTAAAAAAAAAAAAAAAAAAAAAAAAAAAACAGAATTAAAAAAGATACAAAATTATTAATTCACAACAGTAAAAATAAATCTATCACATTAAACTAATTTAAATTATTTTTCACTTACAAAATATTTGAACAATCTTACAAAATATTATTAAAAATGAGTTATATTAGATGAATAAACTAAACTAAATTAATCCATTACATACAAAAATAAAAATAAACATAAAGTTTTGAAAAAACACTCGACTAAACAACTTTTAGAAACCAAAAATTTTAAAAACAAGGTTATCTTTTGCGCTCGCTTCAACTCACACGAACTAAACTGATTTTTCCTACAGTGCATTTAGTTGGAAAACTAAATGCACTGATTTTAGTTTACGAACACAGTTTCGAAACGCACTAAATGAACTAAGAGACTTGAAGAATGGCTAGCGCAAAAACTAAGTGCATGAGTTGAACTAGTTTTGACTTTACGAACACGGCCAATATAAACATTCATGTTTAATAAAAATAAACACACACACACAAAATAAATGAGGATCATTTTCTATTAGAGACAAATTTCTTCTCCTTATATAAACAAGTATCAAAATAAAACAAATGAAAGAAGCTTTCAGTTGCGTTTCTTTTTTACTTTAATACGGGTTAAATTATCTATATTAGTAAAACCAAACTTTTGTCTGTGAATTTGTCATAATAATAATAATAATAAAGCGATACCTCACGTTTCACACACCATAAAAGCCAAAACTGTCTGTAACGCTACCTTTGTCCGGGTATCACGTGAGAACATCTGGACGGAATTCAACGGCGTTTGGCAGGAATTTAGGTCTTTGCAAAACTTATATCTATCAACATTTTTTAAATTTCCCACCCTTTCCCCCCTGGGGAGGCAAAAGCCAAAAACACGTTTGTAAGCATAACTCGGCTCCAAAGTACTTCACAGTAAAGAATTTGCACACGAGGAGACGCATTTGCACATGAGTACAAATAAAACATTATCTGCGATTTAGGAATTTTCGATTTTTAAGGGGAGGGAGGAGTAAAATCGACTTTTGGCGGGAAATTTTGCAATTTTTTTAATTGAACTCTACCAAAAATTGAACAAGGATGTTAAAAAAAGGCTATGCAACTTCCCTGGGACATTTCAAAAACACAATTTTGTGTTTTTGAGATTTATTTATTTTTTTTTAGGGGGGGGGAGTGTTACGAGGGGGCAAAATCGAAACACTCCTTTTAGCGATAAATTTATCGGGAGAAATCTATGGGATCTGCGGTCGCGAATTTTGGTGCTTGGATTGTTTATACGTATCAAGCACCTAAAGTAACGGGATTTATCGAAATTTCCACCGTTTCCCATTTTCAGGGGACAAAAACACCTTTGTAAGCATTCAGCTCCAAATTACATCACAATGAAGAAATTGCACATGGGAAGTCTACACATGAGTACAAATAAAACATTATGTGCGATTTATGAAATTTCGATTTTAAGGGGAGGGAGGGGAAACGATTTGTGGCGGGAATTTCGGCAAATTCCAGATTTTTAAGTGGAAATATACCAAAAATGGAACATAGATGTTGAAACTAGCCGTGTGTCTTCTTTAAGATATTTCCAAAACACGTTTTTGATTTTGTAATCTGCCTTTTGTTTGGGAGGGGGAGGGGAGGGAGGTATATATTACGAAGGGTAAATTCGAGACACCTTTTTGAGCGCTAAATTTGTCCTAGGAAATTTATGAGAGCTGCGGTCACGAAGTTTGGTGCTTGGATTGTTATATGTATCCGACTACTAAAGTAACGGGATTTATCGAAATCCCCTCTTCCCCCCTGGGGACAAGAAGAAAAAATGATTTGTAAGCATAAGTTGGCCCCAAATTACTGTACAGTGAAGAAATTGCGCATGAGTAGACTAGACTAGAGTATAAATAAAGCATTATGTACGATTTCGGAATTCTTGATTCTTAAAGGAGAGAGGGGAAAAATGATTTTACGAAATTCTAACCCTCCCCCCCCCCTTTTGGGTCGGGGGCCAATAAACACGTGTAAAAACACGTTTTCCTGTTTGAAATCGCCTTAAACTACCTTAGAATGGCGAATTTTGGTGTCTGGATATTGATTAGGTGTACACATTATGTACTTTGGTGGGATTTCGCAAAACTTCGAACATACCCGCTGAGGAAAGGGAAGTAAGAAGTGTGTAAGTTGCTGCCGAAGGCAGTGGGATCCGAGACTTCTTACGTTGCGAGCGCGTAAAACCTCTATCGATCACAGTGGGGACTTTAACTCAGGTTATTAATAATGATATGGGATTTTGACAACTCATTTAAATAGTGCACAGTGAAGAGGGCAAAGCCTGCTAGTAATTCTTAATATAAAACATGAAAAGTAAAATCTCCTTCTTTGACACGTGTTAAAAGTCATTGCTCTTATCATTGTAGCCGTCAGTCGTTATGTACCTTTAGTACACGTTTTGCGATAAGAGAGTGAACTTTATGGTGTTCTCGACGGTGGTGATCTTGCGTGGTGATCTTTAACATGTGTCAAAGAAGGATAGTTTGCTGTTCATGTTTTACTGCTCAAAACATTTAATGTGGGAGTTATTGAAAGCAAACGCCGTACAGTGAATCAGTCAAACTTTCTTGCGAGGGCTTTGAGACTTTACTCCACTCACCAACATTTTGAAAAAAATTTCACTGTGTAATTTTTATTATTTGGGGTGTTTTGGTAAGAAAATGACCAACTGGTAACTGGAATAGGTAAAAAAATAAGAGAAATATTGTGAAAAAAAAGAGAGACAAAAACTGATTATTTTTATTAATTTTCTTTTGTTTTCTGGGCACAAATCCCCTCAAATTTCCTCCTTACTACGAATGTTAGTATTTTAGAACTTTCTACCTCTGTAGCTCCTCAGGTCAGAAGACATTTAACGGTTAAAATAATCATCGTTCCTCTCCAAATCAAACTGATGGGTATAAAATTACCAAACACTGATAAAAATGAGGGGGAGTGTGTATCTAGAAAACGATGGGTGATTGGGCAAAAAGGGGGTTATATTCGGATTCAGGAGGTCATTTTACATATGAATCAAGAATGGTATCGGATCTTTTTGCAGAGCTGTGTGATTATCCGAGAAAAAAGAAAGAACCCTATATTTTTAACTAAATGTTATAATATATACAATATAATATATGTATTTTTCATTTACCTCCAAATATAATTATTCATGTACTATAAATATTAATTTTTTATTTATAGAATATTTTTTTTGTAATGGTAACCTAGTAAGAATTATCCCTTAATTAAACAATACACTATGTAATACATAATAAAAAAGAATATAATAAAATCTTGGTACTAATTTTTTTTAATATTTAAAACGAAAGATAATACTTTCTTTCACTAATTTTTTTACGTTTAATTAAATACAGGTAACCATAATATGTTTTCAGAAAAAATAGTTAAATTTTGTTGATATATATTTCAATATAATAAGGGCACCAAAGCGAAACATGAATTGTAATAATAATCAAAATAACATTATTATAAAAATAATAATAATAATCAATGGAATATTTATGATATATATATATATATATATATATATATAATATTATATTTCAAATATATGGATAGATTAGTGAATTAATGAGGAGTACATTCAAGTCAATAGAAAATGCATTGAAAATATTTTGAGATGAGCTACTTGATGATGTAATTTTCTTTTTTATTTATAAGTAAACATATAAATAGGTCATATATACGTTGGCAAATATATATATAACTATAACAAGAAGTTGTTCAAATGAGTGAATATTATATACAATATGCAGCAACCGCCGCTTAATAAATTCACTGGTTAATAAAATCAGCCGCTTAATATGATCAAATTACTAGGCCCGGAATCAAATCAATATAAACAATTTTATAATCGCCGCTTAATTAAATCAATATTGCCGGTTAATAAACTCATAAACATCTCTTCAACAGCAAAAACGTCATTTATGCACGCTAAAAAAAAAAAAAAAAAAAAAAAAAAATTAAAATTAAAATAAAGCACAGTAGTCCCAGGATATGTCTCTTTGTTGAAAATTTTACACTTTCAGCATAGTTACATGTTAAATACGCCCATCTCTTGTTTCAGTGACAGTTTCAAAGAACGTGTTCTTTAAAGTGCGGTAATAAGTTACAAATTTGATTTGATTCGCAAGTGATTTTTTTTTTTTTTTTTTTTTTTTTTTTAATTATTAAGAGACAATTTCAAATTCCTATTTTGAAATAACTAAGAAGCAAGAAGTTTAAACGTAAGGATTTTAAATTTTAAAGTAAAGCGTAACTTTCTGCAAAGTAATGGTGATTTTTCTTAAAGAACAACGCTTTGGAACTTGGGTGTGTTAAATTTATTATGTTGAAGGAACAATTGATCAATTATCTTGCAAAAAGTAATTAATATTGTTTATTAATTTCATTATTCGTAACCTCTTGAAATGTCTTTCCAAATTCAGGAAAGTAATGCTTTCTTTTTATGTGCAGGAACATTTGCCGGATATAAAAATCAGCCTCTTAATAAAATCACTTTGGCTCAAGACAAATGTGATTTTAATAAGCGGCGGGTACTGTATTTATAATCAATAAATAATCAAGTTTTTCTTTTTTATCTTTATCTTTTGTGTTTTGAAGTTAATATAAGTTTGTTGCTGGAAAAGTTTGATCAAGATTGATAAGTTTCAAGGAATGTTGAGTGTGAAAATTGTCTGTATAATTTTCAGTAAACTTTTCCCCCTTCACACAGAACTATTTATCACACAAAACACTTCCGAAGCCTAATTTGAATTGTTTATCATAGGTTTACATGACAGTACTATTTATCTTACGTCTTAATCTCCAACCTGTAATTATTGTATTAAATTTCAGGGTAAGAGAAAGTCGTGTGAGTGACACACCAGATTATTATTATTATTATATATTTTTTTTTAAAGCGGGCTTTTTTTTTTTTTTTTTTTTTTTGACCTGGCTAAAATTTGGCAGCTCTGATTTGGCAACAAACTCTATATAATTAAATTTAAGCGCATTTTGGTCTGGAGATGTGCCATTTAACAGAATAAGGATTTTAAAAAGAGGAAAATTAATTTTTAAAATCTAATCTTCATAATTGTTAGAAAATTATTTATTATTTCTTTAACAACGAAGGTATTAATACACTTTTTCATTAACATTTAAATATATATATACATTATACACATAGAAATTAATGAGCAAATGTTCAATTACGAACAAATATAACGAATAAATAGATGAAAGAAAGCAAAATGTATTTTCTAGTGACATCAAGAATATTAATCCATTACTTAACGACAGGATAATACCATAAGAGGAATCTTACCAATTATCTTTACACCCTAGAAGCAATATAGTTGAGCTTATTGGTTGCTATGACAATCTATAATTTTCGGAAACTAGAAAACTAATTCTTTCATTTAACCCTTGGATATTTGTGACGCTTGTACAGCAAAATAGAATTCGCCAGAGTAAAAGTCAACAGAGTTTATTGTAGTTATTTAAGTGATGTAGCAAACTATATTGAAGTTACTTGTTTAACATTAAAAGCAATGAAATTTGTAAGATATTTTTACATGTATCCAAATTATTAAATATGATATTTTATTTTTTTTAACCTTATAAAAAATCCATTTTTTTATGCTTTGCGGTCTATGGACTCAGATTATTTAACGTTCATTTTAGTAATTTTATATTATTTAAAACATAAAAATAAACTGATAAATATGTGAGTTTACCATTTATAGTTCTTTTATAGGGACGTACAAAAGAATTTGTAAAAACTGCTTCCTATTAAACAACATACTATTTGTGGAAAAATACCCAAACTCTTTATTATAATATTTTTTTTTCTTTATTTAAGACTTCTCTCTCTTTTTAATTCCTTTAAACAACTATTAATTACTCAATGTTCGGAAAGTCGAGTGGAGTCATTGAAGTTTTTTTTTTTTTTAATTTGTTAAATTTATAGGAATCTAATGGTAATATAATGAAAAAGAATTATTAAACATATATAACTTTATATTGTTTATAGAAATCAAGAAATGATATAGTATAAATGCTTGAAATTAATAAATGTAATTAAAATTTATAACAATTAAGTTTATGCATATTTTTATGACTGTTATGGTGTTAAATCTAATACGTTTAATAGATGCTTAGCTATAGCCATCTGTAGAGTCGTAGTTCTTGAAAAACAGCAGTCCCACCTGTAGTATAATAAACAACCTAATTAAAATGGCGGGAAAAGACAGGCAGTGGGCCTCAAAGGCAGTGGGCCTCGAAGGCAGTGGGAATCTGGGGGCAGTGGGAATGTCGAAGGCAGTGGGAATCTGGAATGAGGTTCAAACCAATTTCAGTGAGATTTTTTTAGTTTTTATTTCTAAAGTGATATAAAAAAGAGGATTTAGTTTTGTGAATTCCTGTAAATATAGTGACTAGCGAATCAAGCAAAGCCTGCTAATAAATAAGTGAGGACTAAAAGAAGATGAAAAGATACACATTCGAAATATTATTATTTGCACTGTAAATTTTCTCGGCCAACGCTAAATCATTACAGATGTGAACGAGGTTTCGTGGTGATTAACAAAACAACAGGTCATTAATGGTTTGGTTAATATTGCAAAACCATAAGAGACTTTCATTTGAAATCTACTACTACTTTTTGATGAGTAATATTTTAGATGCAGGAAGATAAACAATTTTTAAGTGATATGTTAGATAATACAAAAGTTAATCGAAGATAAAAGCACAGTTTGATAATTTTCGATTGTACCCATATTATTATCTAAAAACAGCCTTTACTGTATTTATGGTTATAATTGTTTTGTCATTACCATGTTTTTATTAACATCTATTCTTGTTTGTTTGTTTGTTTGTTTATTTGTCCGGTACAAATCTTGCAATCGAATTTTAACTAACTTTCCTACTAGCTAGACATTTGAAACTTTCACAATAGCTCACAACCCGATGACAACACTATACGTCGAAGTCCAATTTTCAAATAGTTTTCTTATAATTAATTAAAATATGAAAATATTAACCTCCTAATACCACATAAACAGCCATTAAAATATTAGCTATAATTTAATTGTTGCCAAAAAAAAATTACGAGTTCATTTTCTTTCGACATAAAAATAAATAAACGTGATTAATTAAATAATTTAATTAAACGTGAGCTTTAAAAAATTGTAAAAAGTTAAATTATGTATCTCACAAAAACTGACATCACTATCGGTTCAAAGATTTCATACGCATTGGTAAAGGGCTAATGTATTTAGTTCTATAGATGATTCAACAGAAAATTTAAAAACATGGTTTATATATATATATATATATATATATATATATATATATATATATATATATTTATTTATTTATTTATTTATCTTGTAATTAATTTTCGAATTATTTCCATTCATTGCATGATTAGAAGATATTTTGTACAAAATAAGTTTAATGAAAATTTACAAATAAACTAATATTATAATGTATTATTATTTCATATCACTATAATATTAATAGTTTATCTAAGAAACATATTCAGTATTTTAAAAAACTGGCTAAGATTTTCAGTTTGTAGAATACATGTTTCATTTGGTACGTTTATCTAACACATGCACACTAGTTTATTAAAAAGTAATTTAAAATTATAATATTTGCGATGATAAATGCATGATACGCGTTAAGGGTAAAATTGATTTTGTAAGAAACTTATTTTATTTTTATTAAAATATCTTAATTCTATAGTTCAAAGTGTCTTCTTTTTAAAGAGTAATTGTACAATCATATTTATTTCTCCGCCACCCTGATTCAAAGTATTAAATTAATTTTGAAATAAAAATGGCAGGGGTTAAGTTTACGGCATATTATTATAAATCTGTGATAAATTAAAGACATAATTCAGGATTAAAAATATAAAGAAAGATAAAACCTTTAAAAATAAATTAAACCTGAGTGAGCATAAATATACTTTAAATACGTTTTCATAAATATATTCTACAGAAGAAAAAATAAAATAAATAAATGCATAAAATAAAACTTTTAATGCTTCATTAAAAAATGCGTTTTACGTTCGCAGTTAAAGACACATTCATTTTAAATGAAAAAAGACATGATTTTCTTTTGTTATATCATTATAAATGCACTGTAACTCAATGAACTGCATTAAAATAGACAGTGAATAATAACAAAGATTTAATTAAGCATAAGAGAAAAAAAACATTTAAAATGTATACGTATTTCAGCTCCCCTTTAATTATACCGAGAATATATTTCAGTGCTTCCATCCGAGGAAAATGGAAATAATTTGCGTAAAAAAGTAATTTTATTTACTAAAGAAATGTTAAAAACACGAAATTCGTATTTATTTGTTTTTTTAACTTATTTTTTAATTTTAATAAAAAATTGCTTTTCAGAATGATAGTAATAACTTTATGATTATGACTACGGAAGAAATATACATATTTAAATAAATATGTCAAGCTTATTTATTTAAATTTGTAAACATTTAAATAAACAAGCAATTTATATTTAAACTAGTAAAGCCCCGGTTCTGGAACGAACCGAATTCCGAATGCGGAAAAAATTTCTAAATCAAACTCGAAATGTACAAAACACGGCCTGTTTCTGCCTGCGTGCTAATAAATCAAAGTTTGTTAACGAAACCACTTTTCAATTCATGAAATCAATGAAGGTAGTGAATCAACGAATGTTTTTCTCGCTTCGCTGGTCACTACATTTAAAGGAAATTCTTTTCTATACAAACAAGAATAAAATTTAAAGAAATCATGAAATTGTTTTAAAACCCGCTTTGGTTCCCCGCTGCCATCGGCATCGACCCACTCAGGCTCTCATGTGTCTGTCCCTATTGCCTGTGACTGTAGCTTACCAGTGGGCTTCCATTTCGGTGCTTATCAGATGACAGTTTCGAAACAGACAGTATCGAAAAAATTGAAGTAGCTATTTTATATTTGAATCCCAGTTACATATGAACAACACTATACGTGGTGTTCATAATATTTTCTTTCACGTTATTTTCTATATTTATTTGATTTATTCGATCAACCATAAAATGTCCACAATTTCACACCAAATATAATATTACAATGTGTTATGATCGGCTACATCTATCGCATGAGACAACTAATTTTTGTGGTTATAGTAGCAGTTGAGTTAGTTAATACACTCCTTGTCATATTTATAAGGACACTTTATGTTTTGAAATGACTAATGTAAAAATAATTGTTAACAAGATTATACTAAGTGCACTTAACATATCTAGCATTCTAAAAACGAAAATTTTTATATATTTATTTATATGAAACAAAATTAATAAAAATAGTACAAAATATTTTTTCTCCACGTTTTTAGATGTTCCTAATTATAGGTACAATCAAGATTTTTTCGTTTTATTTAACGTACTAGCGGAAAAATTACAGTTGATATGCGAATATTTTTACTACTGGGCTCGATTAATTTATATATAGGCCTTCAATTTCTCTTGGAGGAACATTACTGATAATTCCTTGAAAAAAAAAAAAAGTTCATGTAGTGAACTATAATAAATGTGTTTTTTAAGTGGAGGGATAATTTCAATTTGTCGTATTTCTAATGAAATTAAAAGAACTAAAATTGCAGAAGGAAATGTGATCAAACGTTGAACTGCTGGTTCGATAAGAGGAAGATCTGATGCAAAATCAGAGTTGTTTTACAGAGATCGAAGACTCATAATTCCTCTCATTGTTCTGTTCAAAATAACTGCTGTTGAATTTGCTTGTAATTTTTAACGAAAGGTTAGGGTCCATAATTATGCATGTTTAAAATGACTAATAATATGTTAAAATGTATAAAAAACCTGTAATAATCAATAAACATTTAATGGAGGAAATAACGTCTGTGTTAAAGTTGAATAAAGACAATATGAAATGGTAAAATATTGCATTTTCTGATGAAAAACATTTTATTCTTGATTAACCAAATGGTTTTTAAAGTTACTGGCACGATCTAAAGATAGCGAAAGACAGAGCAGATTTTTTAAAGGCAGATATGAATCGGGCACTTTAAAGGTGGTTCTGTGGTGCTTTGGGGAGCTGATTCTACTGAAGGTAGAATGAATTTAGTAATTTTTTCTATTATTATGAACATCAAAAGAATATCCGCAAATTTTAAACGTGGAATTCTCAGATTTTTGTTATATTTTGGGGGGTAATACATTTTTTTTTCAACAAGACTTACATTTTTGATCTACTTCTAGAGTATCATTGCTTTTCCCGTTGCCTAAAAGTTGGAAAAACCTTAACTTATCGTATTACAAAACTGCATGCAAGTGGAAAGCAATTTTAAATAGTTTAAATGTATTCAGAATATCATCTATGCTGTATGAAATGGTATTGAAACTGAATATTAATATATATATATATATATAAAGAGAGAAGGTCTGACTGTTTTACCCTAAAAAGACACCTCATAAAATATTAATTTAAAGAATAACTGAAAAAAAAAATTACTAAGATTCGAGCTGTCCTTATAATTGTGAACACCTGAAAAATCATTTTGTTGACAGTATTTAAAGTTTTTTAAGATATAAAAACGATAAAAATTTTTAAATATTGCCTATTAATGAAATTCAAATTAATAAAAAATATATTTGTTTAAATAATAGTGTTCAGTGTTTAGTTAATATAGAAAAACGGGTGTACTTATAATTATGAGAATCAGTGTAGTAGTTGGTATATAGAAAAATAAATAATGAAATACTGAAATATGTAAACGTGATCATGGTACTTAATGTAGCTCCCCTTGGCGACTTTTGAATTTTTATCGCCACTATAGACAAAAATACATAATTTATGTTATTATTTTGTTTTATTTCTTTCTTTTCGTTTTCCTTTCCTTTTCTTTCTTTTCTGTTTTTCAACATTTTATAATTTATTTATTTTATTTATGCGCTACTTGGCTTAAAGTGAATTTTACGAAAGTGGAGTCCTTGGCGAAAAATGTCCGATCTGTTTCATCAACATAATTTTAAAAATTACCCAGGATTATCAATAAGTAAAGTTTTTTAATGTAATGCTGAATTAGCTTTCATGCCAAGCGCGATTCATCTATTTAACATACTATTTAAACAAAAGGGGAAAAAATCAAAATTGAGGCATGTTATTAGGACTGAGGGCCTATTAGTCTCAATCTGTGATTTTTGCGTTGTCGTTTTCGATAGTTGGACATTTGTCGAAATCATTTTTCGATAGTTGGACATTTATCGAAATCTAAAATTTATCGAAAATGTAATTGAATAATTTAAAAGCGATGTTATAATTGGGAAGAGAAAAAAAACTAATAGTCCTCCGTCCTAAAGTAAATTCTGCTTTTGCCAGAATTTCATCAAAATCATTTTTTTTTTAAGAAAAAGAAAAGAAAATTTATACAGTATCGTTACAAACGATATCGAAAAAGTTTTTTTTTTTTTTTTAAATAATAATTTTGAATCAGTAAATAAAAAGTGCGCGAGGAATATGAAATAAAAATAAGTAAAAAAAATGAATTTAATGATTTAAATTTTATATAAAACATGATCGCATGTTATCATAAAAAGAAGATGTAAAATTTAAAGTTTAGTTTTTTTGGCAACAAGTATAAATTAAAATAAATAATTTAATAAAAGTTTAGAAGTTAGAATTTCTATATATACATATTTTTTTCTTTTTAAGTCAGTTGTTTAGAGAGAGAGAAATGTTTTTGGAATTTTTGAAAAAATGTGGGGTACAAGTATAATGTTGGTCCACAATTGGATTTAGTGATTTTTCTTTGGCGCCGTTTTGAACGATAACGGCATAAATAATTAAAAATAAGCTTAATTAATTTTGTACATTAATAATGAAGCCACTTTGAAAAACGCGTTTTTCTTTTGTTTACGCTGGGAATCCATGGCAACCATTTGAGAAAAAGTCATTTCGCCACAATATATTAGTTCCCGGGAAGCATATATATATATATATATATATATATATATATATATATATATATATATATATATATATATATATATGCATAATACTGATGATCCTCGTTATTGTTTCATGCAAAGAAAGGAAAGTTAATTTTAAATATTTTAATAATAATAATAATAAAAGTAAGTGAATGTGCTACTTAAGTAACTCATCTACAGTGCTGTGCAAATTATTAGATTCAACGTAGAAATTACATACCTCCTTTACTTTTCGCCATTTCAGTTTCCAAACATGTAGTGTGTAAAAATTGGTACACGTAAGCAAAAATTTTGTCCGGATAGCAAAAAAGACACCAGTAACAAACTGAACAGACAAAAATATTTAGGATCTCCCAGCGAAAAAAAAAAAAAGAAAAAAAACTTGAAATTAGTTGTTGATGTAGCATGTTATTATGTTCCTTCTTATAATCACATGTATTCACTTGTAGCTGAATAGTACGTAGAGAAAAGTAGGTAAATATGTAGTACCACTTTTTTTTTAACTCACCATAATAAATAGAAACATTTCGGATCATTGTGGAATCGAGTATTGCAAACTTTCCATCATTGTTTCCACTGGTGTATTAAAGATATGCCTAATTACAGAGATCGGTCGTTAAAAAAATAAAAAGGAAAAGAAAGGAAGAAAATTCTCAATTAATTAGTACTGCACAATACTTGTCTTAACCCCTTTGCATCATTGAAAAATGTTGGAAATTGGCCCATATCACCAAACTGTTCAGATGACCCATATTTCAATACTCTTGTTTTTTTTTTTTTTTTTTTTTTTTGCCGGTGTGAGAAATGTTTACAAATGTCTAAATTTGATAAAAATGTTTTTATTTCTACAACAATTAATAAGACACATCTTACAACAACAATCTAAATAACATTAAAACCATTGTTACGAATTTATGATATTTTATAACAATACTAAGAATAAACGACAACAATGATCAAAATAAAGAGTATACATTGGTTTTCTCAACAATAATTTCTTTGCAGTCATTGAGCAAATTACGAGTAGCGTGTAATTTGAGACTGTCTCTTATTAAAAAGCGAATTTTAAGAAATTTTGTGATTTAAGTGAGTTATTTTTGTTTCGAAAATGGAGGAATTACGTAAAAAGTATCGTTAAGGTGAAATAAGTAAAGGAATATATGAATTTAAACTCTCAGAACTGACTCTTATGAATCTGGAAAGAATGAATTATATCTATGAGGGTAAAACAGAGGATGGATTTGATAACTTCACCATCGAACTCAAAAGTAGCAAAACACAGTTGAATGTGACCATGAAAGTTTTATTGGACGACCAAAATATAAAAAAAAAAGTCAACTGGCCTAAAATCATCTCAGAAAAAGTTAATCCACTCCTTACATGGGAAAATATAATTGGCCCTAAAATAAGAACTTACTGTACTGATAAAAATGTCTTTGGAATGAAAAAATGGGTAACAGGTAAAGCACGTCACAGTTTTGCTAAAGAAAATCCCCCAGTTAGTAAATATGTATTTGAAGAGAATCAATTTAACAAAATACACCAAGATAATGTCAACGACAGAAGTAGTCCTATTGTGAAACCATGTGACGTCACCAAAGCAATAGATGCAAATATCAAAGACAATCCTTCTAAGTTTGAAAATAATTTCAGAACTATCAATTTAGATTCAAACATAATGGAAAGTTACGAAGTTGAGCTTTTATATGATTTTAATCAAAGAAATTCTCATGAAAACTATAAAATAGAAAACGAAAGTGAAAGAAAGTCTGCACAATGTGTTGTTACAAAGAAGAAAACTAAACTACTAATTTGGTGGAAGCAACAAAGAGACAATTATATAGATCATTTCTGTACTTGCTTTCGATACAGCAAGAAAAAAGCTCGAAAGCGACAATTGACATAAATTACTGTCTCTACTCTTTCTGATGTTTTTAAAGCATAATAAACAATATAAATGACATCATGATTAAACTGTAAAAATCTTCAATCCATAGTCCTGTTTTGCAATATCCTTAAAACTGGACCCTCCAAAACTCAACCCGCCCGAAGCAGTTGTGCATGTCATTAGCAGGAAATGTCATCTAAATGCATTTTGTACTGTATATTTTTAAGTTAAAATAAACGCTGCTTCGGGTAAATTGCTTTGTGTATTATTGTTTATAATTTCTTTTGTATTTTTAATTTCTGAACTTACATGCACCCAGAGAATAGTTTTCTTGATTAAAAAAAATTTGATTGGTACAGTCGGTAACAAAAGTGTCCGAACACTAGCAAAAATTCCTATGTAAAAAAAGTACACTTCATACGGTTTTGTTAAATAAATCCTTGTTTATTTTATTTTTTTTTCTTTACTTCATTTTCATATTTTCATATTTTCATGTGCAGGAGCAAATTTAATATTTTTATTTATTTATTTATTTTTTTTTTCCGCGTGAAGCATATTTTATTTTATGTTGGAAGAAAAAAAAAGTATATATATATATATATTTTTTTTTCTCTGCAACAATTAAAAATTTAAATATCCATTTTTAAAGCTTTTCCAGGATATTATTTTCACATTTTAATTAATTTTAAAAAATCCAATCAAAATTTCTTTACAAATAATATACCAAATGAAAAGGGCATTTTTTCTGATTCCGTGGTTTAATTAATTAACTTATCGATCTGACAATTAGATTTTTTTAAATTAACTAAAGTATGAAAAGCTGGTAGCAACAACACACAGACAAAGAGAAGAAAATCTCTCTTAGTCAATCAACTTGCGTCCAGCAACGGACAAACAGGAAAAAAACTGTCTCAGCCATTTATATATAGATATATAACTATAAATTTTTGTTTTTATCTAAAACTAAACAATGTCCTAAGTAGCATTTATAGTTAGTAGGTAAAAATAAGCCTATTTCATATAATATTAAAATTAGTTGTACTTTAATGATTTTAAATTTTAAATTTTATTATTCTTTTAACAGGACTCGCCTGTTTCAACAGTCATCATATTTCTCAATTTAAATGAATCAATTTATTAATAGTCTCAGACTTTATTTAAAAATTGCATATAAAATATAATTTTAAATCCGTCAGTACATTGGTTTGTGTCACCGTTGCCTTCTTTAGTGTCTTTCACGCCCGCATCGATAAAACTTCACGCCCACATCGATTATAAAAAAAAAAAAAATGAAAACCTCCTTTGAAATTAGTCAAAACAATAATCCGGCTCTTCACAGACTTCTGCAATGTCTGTCTGTTTCCAGTCTGAACTGTCCGGTCTCCAGTGCTTTCTACAGCGTCTCTTCCGCTTACACTGTGTTGGTTCCGGGATTCTATAGCTGAGGTAACTCCTTTTCCACACATGCAGACCGCATGCTCGGCATATATACTTATATTGGAAATTTACACCCAGGAGGGAAGCAAACGCTGCCCCTACATATACAAAGATACTATCCTGGTTCGATGTTACTATCATAAATATATTTATATTAATTTAATTAAAAGGCAAAGAATAATTTTTATAATGCAGATTTCTACGAAATTTTGTTCTATTCTGCTATATTGAAAATTATGTAAAAGAAGATGACAGTACCAATTCTTAAGTAATTTGTCCCTGAATGTAATCAGCTCCATTTTAAGTCAAGGTCAAACTAAATACATATACACAAACAGATAGATATTTATACCCATATTGTATTTCGAACAGATAAATTCCTATTAACCTAAAAAGCCCTGATGTGATAAGTTTTTGTATACAGTCACCATTAGAATGGAACTAATATGTCCATATATATGATGTTCACGAGAGTAAAATAAATTTCTTCTTTCCTTAATGATTAAGTTATGTTTAAAACATTAATTTTTGTGCTATTTATAGCATTTTGATAATTTTGTTTCATTCTTTGTAGCATATTTAGTTGCAAAATATGAGAGGTGTCAAGTCGTGAGCGTAAAGGGCACAAGTTGAATTTAGTATCAGAGTGGGTCGCAAGTGATAGTATTGAATTAGAAATATTGGGTTAAGAAAATAAAGGTCGCCAGTTTAACTTAATACTGGAGATGGTCTCAAGTGATAACATCGAGTTGAGTTAGAAATATCGAGATGAGAAAGTGGAGGTTACTAACTTTATCTAGGACCAGGCGGCGATGTTTTGGGTGAGATATCAGGTTGAATTTAGAAGTGTCGAGTAGAGGTACAATTGGGTTGGTGTAGAGCTATTGGAGAAGTAGTTTGTTAAATTGAGAACAGAATTTATGGAGATTGCGAAAACAGAAAGAAATTGAATATAAGTAATTTTAGAATGAGTATTTGGCATTAGATGAAATGAATGCTTGAATGAAGTTTACTTTAAATTAACTTTCAAGCTAAGGAAATGTGTGTTTATTGGAGGGCTTATTGACTGATTTTATGACGAATTTCTATGATAAAACCTTCATGTTGTTTTAACGTTCAGTGCATATTTAGGCTTCCTACGGCAAGTGTTACAGTTGGATGACATCGAAAGTATCTCAAGTGGTGAGATACCTTTTTGATATAGTTAAAATTATTGAGTTATACTACTTTTCCGTTGAGTATTTATAGAGGCTCTTCTGTATCTTAGTATACCCTTTCCTTTTCAAGAATAAAATAAAAGTTTGATGTTTTAAATTAGCATTCTTACTTCAACTACCACACACCTAGTAATATAATTGAAGATAGCATTCTAGTTGAGACTACAACGCAGTCATCACATAGTAATAGAAAATAATTTAATAATTTGTAATCAGGTTTTGGTGTAGTTAAAAGTTGACCTTATTTTACTTAATACCTATTATACCTGCAACTCTAAAGAAATTTAGGCGTAAACTACAACTAATTCGCTTCCAAAAGCTTGAGCCTCACATCATATAAAAAATACTAAACGAAGGAAAAAATGAAAGGTTTGAATTACGCTATTTCATTGGACCCATGATTTGGAGCAAGTGTAACATTAATCTACTATTCATATGTACTATTAATTATGACATACGTAGGACAAGTATTCAGATAGTAATTTTTTTATTAATCTAGAAGATTTTGAATATTTTAAATATCTAAATTCGTTACAGAGTTTCGATTTTTTTCGTACACCTTCACGAACATTTCACATCAAAAACATTTGAACACTTTAGCAAAACCTATAAGAAACAGGTTATTAGGTTTTATTAAAAACTAAAAAAAAAAAAAAAAAAACTATAAGTGATGCAGTCGAGATATTTAGAATTAACGTAACAATCTCTCTATATTTGCTCCAAATACATAATTCCAGAAGTTAAGTGTAACCACGGGTGAAAAATCAAAAATGTTAAGAAATGGAAGAAATCTGAAGTCATGTAAAAAATTTAACTCTAAAATCTTATTGTGTTATTACAAATTGGAGTATTTAATTCACCAGTACAGCAATGGCCAAAATTTGAACTTGGACATCGGCTCTTCGTGTTCAAAGCATACACACAAAACTATCACTGTTCCGTGTTTAATTTAGTTTAAGTCTCAACCCTGTTCTTACTAAATTGCACCAGCGTGAACCCAGCCATTACAAATTTCAAAGAGCAAAGAATATTGTGGAGCGCGTCACCAGTTGGGTTAGTGATTCTCAATCGGGAGAGACTGGACATTGAAAAAAAAAAAAAAAAAATAGCGGACGTTCGTTCAAGGACCACTCGATCACCGTAGATCCGAGTATATTTTTAACAGTGTCTCACACTTCTCTTTTAATTAAAATCACAGGAAAATGTGTTTTGTCAAACGACAACCATGAAGAGAGGGTTCATAAAGCTTCAAGGCATTTTCTTAGCGCAATGGAATCAAATATAACTGCTTGAACAAACATGGCGGGTTGATTGGTGAGTCAATGTTCAGTCTCTTATCATGTAGGGTCTCTAAGTCGGATGGGCTTGCAGCACAATAATAGAAGAACTAATTTACTTTTGTTTCTGAAGAAATCGTCCATTGTTATAACCGAGTGGCCGTACCAAAACTTCAAAGGTCAAAGCATGCCTCGGAATACATCTGCTAGTTAGAGTGGGTTTGCAGCACCCCAACAGCTAAATTCGTTTCTTGAAAAGTCGTTTATTGTTATGGCCGCTTTCACGACGCTGGCGCGTTCGCGCCAAGGATTGATGTAGTAGGGCCATGGCTAAACATAACAAAGATAAGTTCAAATAAACATATATCATGACTTTTATATTAAATTTCAGATTATTAATTGAACGGAAATCCGAGATTACACTTTCTTCTTCCAATGTACATAAAAAAAAAAAAAAAAAAAAAAAAAAACATAAGTGATGTCGAGAGTTTATAAAAAACCAAACAGCAACAATTTTAATCTTATTTAGATCACACCTAGCTTAGATTTTCCAAATGCTTGCTTTTTCTCAATTGTCATTAAGAAAAGACAGGTATATCCACCAAGTAAGTAATAAAAAAATCCTCAAATGTTATGCAGAAGCGTATAGCAGGCTTTTCTTCTCCCTTTTTTTTTTTTTTTTTTTTTTAGAAGAAAAAAAAAGAAAAAAAGGAGACGCTTTACTCTGCATCCTCGTCAACCATTGTTGCATTTGGAGTTAAAAATCTTGCCTTTTATTTAATTATATGCCACTTTTCCGTTGCAATTAAGCAGCTAATTTTTGAGCCATCTACTATCACCTGTAATTTTTTCGTTGAATTCTATGAGTTCAGCTTAAGAACGGTTCCCTTGTTAGAAAAAACAACAATGCATACTTGCTTAATGCATATATGGTGTAAACTACAGCAATTATAAGAGTTGAAACAACTATACCTGTCGTACCTTTATCTTGTGACAATAAAAAAAATGGCATATTACCTCCTGTATACACATTTCATCTTATTTATGCTTAACTCAAGAAATTAAAAATGAATATATAATGAACATTATACTTTTACGTGCAAAATAAAAATAATATACATTTAAACTAGTTTAAGTATGATTTTTTTGTGATTTGGGAATGCAATCCCAATGAAATATTTATTAAGTAAAAGAACAATGACCATGCGCAGGGTACCAGGAAATAAAAAAAAAAAAACTTACTTCGATTTAATTTCCGAAACTAAACGTTTATTATTTAAGTATAATTGATAATTAGCTGGTATAAAAGCAATCATATAAATCCTTTAAAAGCATGCATGAATTTTAACCTACAATAAATTTCCGATTATCAGCGTTGGGAATAACTCGTGAGCACAGAAAACGGGTGAGATCAAGGGAAAGGGTTTTCTAAACATGAAACAAAAACAAATTATTGCCTTTTAAAATGTATATATATATATAGAAGTATATTGCTTTTGTTTTATTTATTTATTTATTTATTTATTATTATTTTTGTACAGTGCAATACACTACTAGCTATGCCAACATTATTTTGGAGCACTGCTTGTACCCACCTTTTTTTCACTCCACTTTTCTTGAAGAGTATTACATATTGGTGAAACTTTCCCTACAAACGAAGTGGTGTGTAAAAAGGGCGGATATTTAAAATGCTCGTGAATAAATTAATGTTTTGGGATGTTTTTTGACATTAATTTAGTGTGTAAATTATCTTACAGATTTTGTTTTATTTATATTATATTGATTTTTTTTTTGTACAGTGCAATACACTACTAGGTATGACAACATTATTTCGGAGCATTGCCAGTACCCACCTTTTTTTCACACCACTTTTCTTCAAGAGTATTTTTCTTCCTATTTAATAATAGTTACATATTGGAGAAAATTTCACTACAATGAAATGGTGTGTAAAAAGGGCGGATATTTAAAATGCTCCTGAATAAATTGATGTTTTAGCATGTCTTTTGGCATTAATTTAGTGTGTAAATTAGCTTACAAATTTTACCTCTGCTTCATTGTAAGTAAACATTTTGATTATTATCCTTACATACTACAGAGAATATAAACTACAAATATTCTTACTAATTGTGAATATTTTCTTCGTTTGTATTATGTTTTATATACAATACATTCGCATTTTTGAGCTATATATATTTTTATGTCAGTAATCTCTCATATCCAGCACTTTTTGCGGATTATCCGCGATTGTCATTACCTGCAAAATATGTGACACTCATTTCCTCGGCCATTCGGAAATTTATTGCATTTAATCTATTCTCACAAATTTTATTGAAATTCATGATAATATACAACATTATTTTAAACGAAAGCATGAGAGAAAAAACGAAGAAAAAGTATCTGTTTAAATAAAAATTTCATACTTTATAAATTCGCTTTTATGCATAAATATTCCAACGATATTCACTATGTTTGAGTTTAATCATAATATATGATATAAAAACACAATATATTCGAGTATTATAGTTCATTTCTAACTTGAAACTAACAGATTACTGCCACGCATTTTTCATGGGAATGTCTTATTTACGGCAGGTTTATTTTGATAAATGAAAGGGGAGTACAAGTTTATATATATTTTAGATATTCATACTCTCTTATGCTTTACATATTCAAGCATTTTCTGAATAAAATCTTTAAAAATGAGAAATAAATATGAGTATATTTTTAATTTTCAGAATTTAAACTGTTTTTCTTGCATTTTTACGTACTAGATGCATGTGATTTGCAGAAATTTTGTCAAAAATATGCAAATAATTTATTTTAAAGACATTAAATTATAATAAATAGTGATTGTTTTGGAATTTAGATATTTAAAATCATTAATATCAAACATATCTGTATATCTTTAAAATTCTATAAAATCATTTAATATCTTAATTGTTAAATTAAAAATAAAAGTGGTTCTTTTTTTCTGGTATATAAAAATTGTGCAATTTATATTATGTTTAATTCCTATTTTTTGTATAATTTATATTAAAATATATTTTAATTATGTACAAGTTTTTATTCTACGAGGGATGTTCCGAAAGTAAGTTTCGTCACTTTTTTTTTTTTCACTCGGAAACTTTATTGTCAAAAATAATTATAACATTACATCATGAACTGCACACTTTGCTCTATTTTTCGATATAGTTGCCACCAACATTAAGATTTTTGTAGAAACGTGTAATCAGTTTCAAGAAATAACTCTGGTAAAACTACATGCCCAGTGATTCAAGGATGTTTCGCACAGCCTGCTCCACCTCAGCATTGTGTCGATAAGGACGTACAGAGAAGGCTGTCCACTAACACCATAACCTATACTCTAGCAATTTTTTCTTCACTTGTGGATGTGGATGAACATCCACTTCGTTCTTTATCCTTCACATGCTGTCTTCTTTCACTGACACCAGCGACCAATCATTTGACAGGACATGAACTCTTCACCATACAGGGTCTGTAGGCGTTCATGGATGACGGACACATTAGCCCCACGTATCCATTCATTCTGGATAACAGCATGTACTTCCAATGGTGACCAAGTTATCAGCGCATGTCTGTCTGTCATCGAGATTTTTACTCGAATAACCTCGGATATACCGGTTTGCTGCTACTCTATTTATTTCTTCTCTGTGCACATGCGTCATTCCTCCCTCGCTGATGAATCAGCCGAGGGTGTACTTTATTATGGTATTGGTTGTATCATATTCTCTTTCAAAAAAAAAAAAAATAATAATAATAAATAAATAAAATAAAATAAAGAGTGTGAAACTCACTTTTAAAACGTCCGTCGTATAAATTATGTAAAGTAAAACTATGTTAAGAGCGAAACTTTTAAACGACGTTTTCATATTACCTCTGAATCCCAAGAGTGTAACTTTTCTTGTTAAAAAAATTACATTTCTTGAAGAGAATAAAATATATACAAGAGCTGTATATAAATGCAATCTTTTTATATGACCTTATACTTAAAAATCTATTTTTGAAAATCAAAATATGAAACAATAAATATATTTTTCGAACACACACCTATTTTTAAATGAAAATTCATTATGAAAATTTGTTAAAGATTTCACAACAAAATAAATCGAAAGTATTTTGTTCTGTTATATTACATTGTTAAACCAAAATTTATTTAATACTTTTAAATTTGTTATATTAATATTTTTATCTTTTTCTTTTTGAAATAATTCAATTGTTTTTATATGCTTTAAATTTGTTATTTAAGTTAAAAAAAAAAGGGGGGGGGGAAATACTGTTAAACCAATTTAAGTTAAATATATAGGGTAATTGAATAATTATAACTGAAAATTAAGAGCAATTTGTTTTTCAGATAATCAGTATACATTTAATTAATGTGAAACTAAGTCAATTTAATAGATTATTAGTTTAAAAATTTCAACAAATCTTGAAAAATAATTAAAAATTATCTTTTTTTAACACAAAATATTAAATAAGAATATTTATGAAATGGTACTCCTTCTCTTCTTTTTTGGCAGATAAATTTTTGAATTTATCGTAAATAAATACTGGAATTGCATTCAAAATAAAAGCAAAATAATAAAGCTGTTCTTTAAACAAAGTTAAATATCAGCATTTCCATACCTAAAAATGAAATAATAAGAATTTCTAGAAAAGAAATATGCATGAAAGCTTTGTTAATCATTCACATATCGCCCCACAAATCTTGGTAAACGTTTGTTAATAATAATAAAAAAAAAATATTAAGTCAAGAATATATTCTTAGATATCACTAAAAATTTCATTTATTTTTTTATTTTTCAAATTAGAAAAATAATTTTGAAAATTTAAATTTATTCATTCATTTATTCATTCTTTGTTCCCATTAAACAAAGATTTTATTCCTTTTAATTGTTTTACGTTAAAGGAAATTATAATATCATCACTAATTTATAATTAAACTTCAAAGTTAATATATATATATATATATATATATATATATATATATATATTCTACAAGTGTCTATAAGAGATCAGTTTGTGTTCAGATTTTCAGTTATCCCTGAGAGACTAAGCAATTAATTGTTGTTCCTGAATTAGCAAAACTCCTACTACTGTCTCTAAAGTAGAGGTGTGTGTGTGGGTGGGGGGGGGGGGGTCTATCAAGATCAAAATTTGAAATGTTGAACTAGACGTAATGAAGATCGCAAATATAAATTTACAAGTCTCTACAATCATTCGTGTTTAAGCCATGCGAGATACAAAATTCGTTTTGTAAATTGATTTCGAATTAATATTTCTACATATACGTACATTCATACATACATACACACACACACACATATATATGTATGTGATAAGAATAAGAGTGAGGACGACAAAATAAACTGATAAATAATTTGCCATATCAACCCACAAAAGACAACTTGGTAACTAGGTAACTTAAATAAAATGTTTAAATAATTTGACCAGTACATTTTTTATTTATTTAGTTTCGAAAAAATTAAAAAACAATAATATTCACTTTAACATAATTCCGATGAGAATATAAAACATGTAGAAACATAAAAAGAAAGAACCTTTTAATGGTTATAATCTAAAATTTTCTATTCAAACTGAAAATAATAAAATATACCAAATAATAATAATAATAATAATAATAAAATGAAGAAGAACAAAAGAAAAAAATGAGAAAATCTGAATTTATACATGTGATATATACATGTTGTATATATCATTGATATGTGATGTTTATATATACATGTGTGCGTGTGCACCTCTCTCTCTCTCTCCATATATACATATTTATATATATATATTTACACATATTTGGAACAATGTGTAATTAATAGATTCTACGAGTCCCTTGAAGATTATGTGAAACGCACTCTTACATTAATTTTTGACGCAATTATAAAATAAAAATATGGCAATATATTTTAATAACGTGTTGAATTCTTTTACAGCTATTTGAATTATTTATAAGGAGTATCAAAATTTAAATATGTGTATATAAATATAAGAGTGTCTTTAAAAAAACCTATATGTTATATTATAATTAATTTTCAAATATAAAGAAAAAAATATTTAAGGAAATAGTAAATTATAAAACGATATGATTTAAAACAGTATTATTATGCGACTTATTTATTTTTATTTTTATTTTATTTATTTATTTTGCGCATAAATTAATCTTATCTATGTTAAAAATGTGCATATGTTTCTTAAAGACAAGAAATATTTTTTCAAAAATAATTCATTCAAAGGTTAGATGTGTTTAAGCAGGATACGATAATTATTTTTGTATATAAAATAGTTAAATAATTCAGAGCATATTTTAATTTTTTAATTAGTCTGTTATGTCAATATCTCTCTTTCTCACTATGCATATAGTACGGAGCTACTTATTATTAATGCGAATCGATAATCTTTAAACAAATATTTTGCAAACTTTTACTTAAGCATTGTTCCACCTGAAGTTAAACAGCTGAAACTATCTTGCCTTTCGAGAAGTACATATTAGATTAGTTGGAATGTAATTCTATTAGCAACGTCAGTGGACTTTGTTATTTCACAAAAGACTTAATCTCCAACTTAAAGTTTTCTCAGGAATTTCTATTTCCTAAAGCAGATTAATATTTAAAATGTCTTTCAAACTATTGTAAACTCTTAGTATTTTCTTATTGATGAATTCTAAGATCATTTATGTTACCGAGTTTTTCATTTATGTATAGGTTTAAGTAAATGGAAGAATAGTATATATTTTCAAATGGAACAGTTTCTTTAGGGTTTCTTCTAATAAAAGTATATACATGAGTTTCGAAACTGTAACTAAAATAGATGCTACTTTTTCTGTCTAGTTATACTTTACCAACGGCGTTTTTGAGAGGAGAGGTTAAATAAATATATATATATTAAATGAAACATTTTATTTAAAACATAGTTTCAGATTTTTTGATAATAAACTCCTAAAGCTGCAATTATATACTTTTTAAGATGAACTTAACTGCAAAATACAACTTATAAGCAGGATTGAATTAGTGTTTAGATCCACGAGAATGCACGTGGTACTTAATATTTCTTTACCTTAACCCGTTACCGTAAAGTGTCATCATTTGAGTACAGCTAATAAAATGGCACATATATTTTTTGTGGTTTCTTGGAATGATTTCTGCTTTTTATTTGCAGTTTATAGCGTCTCTCTAAATGATCCATTAAAGTTTTATGTGCCTACTATTAATTATTACTTCCTAATTTCGATAGTCATTTTATGATATTTCATTAATCGCACATATATTTGCTTTTTGCGCAGGCATACTAACTTAAATCAAGTTGAATAACAATATATATTATAGTAATTCACTTTCGAGATCTTTGTCAACATATAATAGGAAAAAAATCTGTTATTTCAAAGTTTTTCTATCTCGAAGTTTTTTCGCGAGAACAATAAACGTCAATAAATGAGGATAGGCTTTAAACCCAATTATAATAGACAACTCACGGTAAAATATATTAACTTAAACAATTCTTCTAATTATAACAGGGGACTTGGCGTTGGAATATTAAAACCCAAATAAACTACTACGTCAGAAACACCAAAAGAAAAATATTTGACGTTTGGCGTTTTCAATGCAGCGTTCAGCGTTTGGCTGAATTTGGCGTTTTTGACGTAGTAGTTAATTCGGGTTTTAATATTCCAAGGCCAAGTCCCCTGTTATAATTAGAAGAATTGTTTAAGTTAATAAATTTTACCGTGAGTTGTCTATTATAATTTAGAAGTGAAATAATCAACTAATTATATTTTGCAAAATTCATTCGGGCGTTAACGGTTAAAGGTAAAAGACACCATTTTCTTTTTGTGAAAAGAATTATCACCATGCCTTTCATGTGCTACGATGAAATACATTTGTCATAAATAAATAAATTGGACATGGTTTTATATTCCTCTGCCTTATCTCCTTTTTAGTAACTGGACATTAGTGCCCCATCAAGGTTATGGTGCTAACTCTTTTCACAAAATGGACATGGGTCCTATACCACCGGGGTGCAGATTTAATAAACGTTGGTGTTGGGCTTATGCAACCGATTCTATTATTATTTTAAATGATTGTGGTTGAGATTGAGAGGGTTAACGTCACAGCAAAACTAGGCATTGGAAAAAAAAAAAAAAAAATAATAATAATACTTTGAACTTACAGTCAATTTTCCCATCTTAAAATCAGACTAATAAGCATTTTATAATTTAAATCAATATCATTTACTACTTTCATAATTTTAATTCTAAACTTGTAAACATGTGCCTAAGAAAAAATTCTGTGCTTTTCAGCAAGTTTCGCGCTATGAGAACATCGAAAAAAACAACATGAAAATTTCAATGCATATTTAAAGTGTAACTTTAAATAAATTTTAACCAACGTTCACGTGGATGCAAAAGCAACAGTTACAAATAAAATCTTAAAACGGGCCACTAAAAAGCTTTTTTTTTGTAAATATAATTTGTTTCTAATATATATATATATATATATATAGAGAGAGAGAGAGACAGAGAGAGAGATAATAGCAAGACTTTGAATCAAAAACATTAATTTAAAGGCATTAAAATACATTCCAATAATAATAAATACCTTCTACAAAATAGCATAAACTGTATTTCAAAATACTTAGTCTTTCTTGTTTCTTTCTTGCAATGTGGTTTGCCATAATGTTTGTGCAAACACTAATCGTCTGCAGCTTTAATTAGTCGAATATTTATAACTATTAAATGTCTTTGTGTTGATCATAAACAAAATAAAAAAGTAATTTATTAAGAAAATTGATAGAAGTTTATTTTTAAGCAAATAAGTCAGAAATTAAAATCAGAAAAATCACAATGATCAAACAGTGAATGACCATCATATTCCTAATGGATTATTCATATATAAAATTTTAAATGAGATATATGCATAAGAGCTGTTTGCAGGACAAATCAGTTTTCAGTTTAATTTTGCAATCTAAGTTAGTGAAAGAGGATGTAATTTTGTAGTGCTATGGAAAATAAATTGTTTGAGAATCATAACTAACACAATTAAAATATAATTAAAATCCATGAATATTTTGCATTAAAAAATGCCTTATATGAATTGGAACCAAATAATTGAAATATACATATTGAGTAGAGAGCATTTACTTGTGCATGTGGGCACGCTGCTTCCAGTATATTAATATATTTATATTGGATTATACATTCTATTATACGAGCAGAATTATTTTAACTTGTCAATGGTAAGCTAACGCTGAAAGCTAAACGTTTAAGTGACTTGCCTAAATGTGCAGAGAATGAAATAATGATGGCATATTTAAAATATACATAAATAACATTATTAAAACACGGGAATCATTTCAATGTTGAAAAACTATAATTCTAGATATGATACTTTTGTAAAAGATTTTCTTCAATCAAATGCTAAACTGCATTATACGATTTCTGGTTGGGAGTCATCTGGACTTTTTCTTTTAGTTTCATATTTACTCAAGAAATTTTTAATGTCAGTACCCTAACAGCACAAAATATTCCAGAAACGTAACAATCATATAACATTGAAACATTATGAAACCTTCCGAAACGTTTAAAATTGTTCAGATTACTTTCCGATTAGTTTCAAAAACGTAGAAATGTCCGCGATCGTAACAAAAAATCAGATACGTAACAGAAACGCTACAATCACTTAACAGATCGAAAATCAAAAAGGGCGAATGTTTCAGAAAGGTATCAGAGAGCATACTAAAACGTGTTACGTTTTTGAACGATTGTAAGCTTTTTGCAACATAACTGAAACATCTTGTGCTGTATGGGTATATCCATAATGTACCTTTACCCATCGTAAAGAGATGTTCTATTAACTTCAAAAGCTAGAGTTGATACTTCTGTGAAACATGAGATCTGAAACTTTACTTTTAGAAAAATAAACAGCTAGTATATTTAAACCTATTATGTAAATTTAATTTTTACTAGTTACATCATTAAAGCTAGTTTAAAATAAAAATTCAATAAAAAAAAAAATAAAAAAAAATCACAAGTTCACAAATTACGAAGAATTTCTTATTTCTTATTTTAACTCATACTTATCACTAATTTACCTTTGTTAAAAAAAAAAAAAAAACTGTTCATTTTTTATTATAATACATATATATATATATATATATATATATATATATATATAATTATAATTATAATATATATATATAATATATATAATATATAATTATATATAATTAATTATAATTATAATTATATATATAATTATAATATATATATATATATATATATATATATATATATTAATTTAAATATTTATATTTTGATTTATTTATCTCAATATTAAATAAATCCAAATAATTGAATATTTTCATATATTTGTATTCTTCGACCACTATCATGAAACCATATGGAAGCATCAGCGCAAGTGCTAACTCAACGAGTCCAATGCTAAAATAGGAGTGACAGTCATCTGACTCAGAGAAAATCAGCAATAACACAGATCGCGGAATTATTGGATGTTTTCCAAATTTCAAACTGTCGGTCAAGCTGGCACCTCTCCAACATTTTGGACGCGTCCTCACTGATAGTTTTAGGATATGTGGCTGCACTGTATTTTAATTTTATTGTTTACAAACTTATGTGAAAGTATATCTTCATTTCACTATAAACGCCTGAAAAATTATTTAATATGTATAAATTAAAATGAAGTTGCATTTTTCGAAATAATAATTTCTTTTTAAATAATATATATATATATATATATATATATATCATTATATCTGATTTCTTTTATTTTAATTTTTTTCAAAATCAAATTGTTAGTTAACTAAAGTGTTGTCGCATTTACGCTAGCAGAAAAAATTCTGGAAAGAAAACAGCTGAAGCCTCTGTCAATTAATGGGCTCGCAAATTTCAGTCTTCAAAACTAAAGTCACCATGCCGTTGAATCCGTAGTTAATCGCTGCATCTTATAAAAGAAAATGTAAAAGTCTTATGCTTATAGCGACAATATAAGCATTCAATTGTGCAATAACAGAAGCTTTAGTGACAGCTGAAGCAATCTATTTTCATTCATGAAAATTTTCATCCTTTATTATAAATATTTGAATTTGCAATTTTTGTTCATGAAAAACAGAAATACATATAATTTACCATTCAATGAATATTTATTTATTTATTTATTTTTGTCTTCATAATTAAATATTTTTATAACATAACAGATAAATACTTAGGATATGGATAAAGTTATACACGTTTCTATTTATCTTAATGAATTTCTTTTTAAGATTCGTATATTTTAAATGTTATTTCTAATAGCTCTAAGAATTCAGATATACAGGATGCTCTAAAATTACAGTTAGAAACTTTAAGAAGATATAGGGCACATCATAAGGGTTCAGAGTTGTACAGGAACCCATTTCTGCAAATTTCATCATAAACTTTTAAAAACCGGGTGTTTTGAGTTAATTTTTTAAGAGATGAGGGCAGTACAAACGTTGACAAGGCCCTTTCTCTCTCTCTCTGTTCTCTCTCTTACAAGTTTTAAATAGAAGTATATAACAGCTGAAGGAATGAGAAATAGTTAGCTGCCCATGACAGAAAACATCATATTAATCCTTTGAGAAGCGGATGCATTCTGGTGTTTTTTAATATTTAACGCCAATGTATACGTATTATCGACTGCGGATGTGTAATCTAGCTTTTTGGTTATTTGTAACTCCGCCTACCTTGTAAATTTTAAAAATCTTGTACGATCTAATATTTCAAAAAATTATACGCAATATTAATATTAATAGAATCATTGCTTAATGTACATCGATTAGAAACAACATTGTTACTATGTATATATATATATTTTTTTACATAATCAATTGCACATAAAACATATTTGTTAAAAATTCGAACTTCAAAAGCATCGCCCACATCTGTTAAAATAGTTACCCTAAAATACCTATATCTTAAAGGGTTAAAATGACAATTACGGTCACGGGTTCCTATGCAATTCTGAATGCTTATGATATGCCCTATCTTTTCTTAAAATTTGTCTCACAAGGAAACATTCAAAAGGTGTCATCTTCAAAATGTATCGAAAAAAATATATGTGATTCTACTCTTCATAAAATACCAGAAAAAGAAAAAATTATCGGCTGAAATAAATTACAGTGACCAGAAAAAATTATCGAAATTAAGCATATTAAGCATACACTGCTAGGTGGTTGATTTTGAGTACTTGGCTGGAAAGCTAAACACGATTCTGTTCGTACACGGCAATCTCGGTGCTAGCAAACGTATCGATTAACAGCGCTAAATCACCAATTATGCTTAAGTTTGACAATTTTTTGTGGTCACTGTAATTAATTTCAGCCGATAAGTTTTTCATTTTCTGGTGTTTTATGAAGAGTAGAATCATATATTTTTTTCAATACTTTTTGAAGATGACACCTTTTGAATGTTTCCTTGTCAGTATTTTAGGGACACCCTGCATATATAGAAAAAACAATTTACTAAAAACACATAAATAAGTGCTTCTAAAATACAATACTTTTAATAAATAATCTTTTTTAATATCAAACACATTGAGAGATTTAAATATTTTAATGAATACATCAATTTATATAAAATCCGTCCAGAAGCAACCATTCTTGCATAAAAAATTCACATTCAAATTCATCTTGATGATATTCTTTAAAGAGGATTATTCAAAAGACTCTTTGAAACTGGGGAAGAAAAGAATTTTCTTTTAAGCGTAACATAGCAGCCAATTACTACGTCCTTTTGTTATGTTTTACAATAGATCTTTAGGAAAGAGAAAATATGTATGTTAAGTGATGGGGAAAAAAAGCATCATTAATAAAGGTTTAAAGCTATTGACATTTAAATACAATTGTATTTTATTCATTTAATATTTTTAATTTCTATAATATTTTAGAGGAAATGTAAAATAAATATATAAAAATATTTTTTTAACAAAATTATTATTATTATTTTATTTATTTATTTATTTATTATTTATTTTTAAATAAACGTCAATAAAATGAAGGTTTACTACATAAAAATAATTAAAAAAATCGCCTTAACCTGTTACTCAGAAGCTTTTCGAGACGCGTGCGTCTCATCATTAGTTAACTTGTTTGGACTACCTTTTACAACATATACAAAAACATTAAAGAAAGGCAGTCGAAATATGTTAGCTGATCTCTAAAAATTTCTGAATGAAAAATTAACTTCTTTCTTTTTTTTTTTTAAGTTATTTTTATATTTATTTATTTATTTATTTTGTCAAAGAATATCATTTACTGATTTAAAAAAAAAAAAAAAAAAAAACCCTCACAACGTTATTTATAGTAATATGAAAAAAAAAAAATATATATATATATATATATATATAATCGTAAGAACGGCACAGAGCACACTTCATAAAACAATTTACAAACAAAATGAATTTGTTATACTAATTGAAATACTTTTAGAATCATTATTCGATCATATTTGGTTTTAAGAATTAAAATTAGGTAAATAACTATTCATAAACTTTTATTTCACGATAAGTACCAGAGAACAAATTGCTAATTAGAAATGGAAACATTTTTTAGAAAAATAATATATATATTAAACAAAATTGTAAACACCATAATAAATCAACAATCGATAATTATAGAAGAACAAATCAATATCGATCGACATATGCGGTCATTTAAATCTTTTCAATATTACTGTTAAGAGTCCTTTGATTTAGAAAAATTGTAAAATCTATGTATTTTAAAAGGTTAGAAAAAACGTTTTTTAATTTCAAATACTTTCATTCATAGGAAAAAAAAAATCCTTTTAAATATAAATTAATTTATAAAGAGATTTTTTTTTTTCTTTTTCGATGTTCTTTATAAAAAATCTTTTTTCACTTTATAATAAAGTATACACCAATAATGCTTGACGAAAAAATAAAAAAGACTATTTTCATACAACACGTAAGAAGGCAATCAACGTAATCCAATAATCGGGCTTATAGCTTGAGGGAGAAATGTGTTATTGGAAAGGGAATATATTTCTTTTTTCTTTATTTTGTAAGAAATTTGGTGTATGGCTTATTTATTTTCTCAAAAATGATTAATAAATGTTTCGAAATATGCATTTTGAATTTTAATAAAAATATTCCTGATGATGACTTTATTGTATATTTTTATTTGAAAATTAAAACTTTTATTACAATATGTTTCAGGTGAATGTTTGGAAAAGGTAAATATATAAATAAAGATATACGTATACAAGGTGACTCGCTACCAGACCGATTAACTTGCAAGGGGTGTAGGTGGTACAGAGACGACTCAGAATCACATGGGAATACAGGGTCGCAAATGCCGTAGTTGCGAGCTATGGTGCAAAGAAGCAGAGAAAAATAACAGAAACAACAACACATTAATGGCGAAAGAAACCATTTTATTGAAAGGTTGTACTTCAACAGGTGTTCCAAATTAAAACCAGAAGTCGTCAGGCAGGCCTGACAGTGGCGCTGCATGAAATTCCTTACGTTTTGGAAGATTCTACCAGGCAGTCTTGAGGTAGATGGAGCTGAACGGAAGAGGCGTTAACAGCGATCCTGCTGGAAGTCGTCATTTACCTGTCAGGCCTGCCTGACGGCTTCTGGTCGTAATTTCGAACACCTGTTGTAGTACAACCTTTCAATAAAATGTTTTCTGTCCAATTACAGTGCTGCCAGATTTCGTGACTTTTTTATTCAATAGTCACCAATAATTTTGAGAAGTGATATTTGGTATACATAATTGACGATTCTTGGATTCGATTCGCCAATTATGTATATGAAATACCACTTCTAAAAATTTTTGGTGGCTACTGAATAAAATGTTGCGCAGTCTGAAAGCACTGTCCCATTAGTGTGTTGCTGTTGCTGTTCTTTTTCTCTGCTTCATTGCACCATAGCTCGCAACTACGGCATTTGCGACCTTGCATTTCTACGTTATTCCGAGTCGTCTCTGTACCCCCTATACCCCCTGCAAGTTTGTCTGTCTGGTGGCGAATCACCCTGTGTGTGTATATATATACATACACACACCCTCTCTCTTTCACACACACACATATATAGATATAACAATAAGAATTATAACGGAAAATAAACAGGTGATTAATATGTCGCAACAACCCACAAACCTCGGTGTATTGTTTACTAAAAATATGTTTTGTATTCTCCGTGAATTAAAAAAAATTACTTGTTAAATTTTATACCTTTACAGAAGTGTCAATCCTCCAAACGTTTTCGTACCACTATTTCTTGAAAGTTATCTTCGCCTTATTTATTCACTGAAACTGCAATAATATATAACGAGAATATTTCTGTTAAAAACTACACAGGTCTGCAATCAAAAATTGCATAAAATATTTTCACTGTATCTTATATATTTTTACTCATTGAAACCAAAAAATACAGCAAAAAAGTTCCATCACCAGTTTTTAATATTATTATTACTATTATTATTTTTCTGCGAATAAAAAAATGATGAAATCTGATACCATTTTGTAATGAAAATCCTTTACAATAATTATATTTTACTTTAAAGTAGTATGACAAATTTAATAAAATTTAGAAAATTTAAATAGCGCAGATTTAAAGAAAGCGTGTTGGAAGGGGCTTTAAAATAAGAAAAGCTTTTAGAGGCTGAAAGAGTGAATTTAGAATGTTAATTATATTATAGAAAAACAGTTTGATTAATTATAAGAAATAATATATTTACTTTAATGTAATAAATTTAGTGACATTTTTAGTGGAATTTCCCTATTATTTTTTCAAAAAAAAAAAAAAAAAAAAAAGAAGAGTTCACAAAAATAAATAAATGAATAAATAAATAAAAAAACACTAAATCCATCCATCCATAAATCCACCCTCTATTATTTTTCAATAATAATAATAAAAAAAATAGTGGAAAATTGGTGGGCAAAAATTAAGGTCATGTATGGATTCAGCATCCCCAAAAACTTAATGTTTACCAAAAAAATTTATGCAGATGAAAATAATTTTTTTTTTTTTCAGATCTAAAATATTAATATGTAAAATTTGTGCTTCTAAATCTGCATATATTTTAATCTTGATTTGGAATATTTTTATAAAATATTTATCATTATATTGATTAGATTACTTTTATTCACTAGGCAACTTTAAAAAAAGTAGTTACAAATCTCATTCGAAAAATTAATTAAATACAAAGGTTGATGTATTTGAGGTATTTATGCACATATACAATTTTCGAAAAAAAAAAAATAAAATTACAGTTTTCAAAATTGAGTGGAATTATTTTTACAGCATAAATAAAAGCTATAACCATAACTGATTACCACTTTTAATAAGGCAAGAAGTAGAGTTTTTATGTCAATTAAAGAGCATAGACTCTAAATTATCTGAACTTTACATAACTTTAAAAACAATTCATAAAAGGCAGATAAAGTTTATTTGAAGTAATTTTCTGTTGAATTTATACTTATTATTATTATTATTTTTTAAATACTATTATGTGTTTTGTTCCCACTAAGATTAAAAGATGATTTTTGTTTTCAAAGTTAGCGACAAATTACATAAACGATTCTTTAACTTAAGATTATTGAATTATACATAAATCTTCTAAATATTTACTGGTACATTTTAGAATCAGTACGCGTTTTCTTTGTATCAATCTGTAATAAAACAGTGAAATAAATCCTAAAATAACTAGAATTTATTTATATGTTTTAGAATGCAAACATGTATATGATAAGAATATGTATATGATAATGACTTCAGTAAACGTATCAACCTTTTAAAACAAGTTTAAAAAAAATTAACAAATAAGAAATATATTTATACACAAACTTGAAAATTATTTCACCAAAATGATCTCAGAAAATAATTTTAAAATTTTCCATTTCAGAAAGATATATTTGCTTTCACAATTCTGAAAGATATGTTCAAGCTTCAAATCTGAAAATTTAAATCACTCAGAACAAGAAAATGGCTTTCAAAATTTATTTTTCTTTCTGTGATTTATTCAAAAGGATTACCGATTTTCTTCCATTCAAATCCATCAAAAAAATTTCAATCTCAGGATCCCAAATAAATCTTGTTTAAATCTGAAAGGGAATATATATAAGAAAGAAATCATATATGATAACATTATCAATCTTAACATATTTTTAAATGTTGCAGCATATCATAATGTTAGCATTATATCTATAAATCAATAGGCTTTCCTATTTTACTTACAATATGGATAAACAATTTATTATTCTATAAAATCTTATCTCACATAGAGATATCATAAGCACAAGTGTCATTGTAGAAAAACCACAAACTTTATAAAAGAAATTACTTTACAACACGTATAAAATGGATCATTTAATTAAAATTATCAATTAAAATTACAACTTGTCAAGGCTTTTCGCCCTGACCATCAGGGCATCATCAGGACAAAGCCATTTTTTGTTACGAGTACAGCAACATTTGAATTATAGATACAAAAAAGATTCATAGTATAGTTACAGTTATTATAGATGAAACAGTTAAAACAGATGAAACAGTTAAAACAGATGAAACAGTTGAAAACAGATGAACCGTAGATGAAACAGTCTAAAAGACTGAATTTAGTCGAGCTTCGATTGGTTACTATGGAGACACTTGTTGTGAGATGGTTGAGTCTTTCTTGGATTCAAATCCAAAAAATGCATTAATATATATATATATATATATATATATATATATTATTCTCCCTATTCGAATTAATACGTAATATTCTTGCAGTATTACAGTACTTTTGTACTATTTTTTTTTTTTTTTTTTTTTTTCTTGAAAACAGAACACCTCCCTTTCAACATATAAATAAATAAATAAATAGTTAATATGATATTATTCAGTGCATAGACAAATCTCTTGTGATTAGGTACTACTCGACGCTTTCAATTATAAATATCGGGTTGTTCGAAAAGTTCTTGCCGATTTTGAAGGAAAACTGAAACATAACACATTTAAATGATCGTGGATAGTGGATTTTGATATTTTTAACGCATCTGCTAATTCATGTGTCCTATAGTGAGGGTTATTTTCGATCAGCATTTTAATCTGATCTTCATCTGTGGTGGACAGCCTACACGGGCGTTCTTGATCTTGAAGATTGAAATCATCAGCTTTAAACCTAGCAAACCGATTCCGCGCAGTCCTTTCAGCTACAGCACCTTCGCCATAAACATACAGCGCATATTTTGTTTGCCGCTTGTGTGGCATTTTTGCCTTTCCGGTAATAGAAAAGCATTAAATGCCTATAATGCACTTTGTGTGCTTCCATATTTCAAAGGCGTATAAAAATGACAAAAAGTAACGTGTGACAACCAGCATTTTTTCTAAACATACCTGAAGTACCGATTTTTAGAATGTGTATGTATGCCATTTGTTTTCAAAAATTCTGATGCATTTAGAACTGTCTTTATGCCACTTAACGAAAATCGGCACGAAATTTCAGGATGACCCAATGGTAATCAGTTTTCTTTATAATATTAGACTACATATAATTTCGCTCTTCAAATGTATTTAAAATAATAAATATTATTGCTATGTAGAATGAGGTTTTAATGATAATCCTTGTAAAAAATGTTTTTAGAGAATTGATTTTTATGGCGTTTTTTCCTCATAAGTATTAATGTATATATCATTCTTAGATTTCTTAATAATCAGCAAATATATATGACATGTTAAATGATATTTCTTTAAAAATGTTTAGTTAATGTAATAAGTGAAGCAAATATATAATTTGTTGTCATAATAAATTTAAAATTTATTATCTACATATTATTTTGACTGTTTGGCTTTAAGACTTACAGAACTAGTACAAGTGATATATATTCTTTGATTATACAGGGATCCGGACATAATATCGCGGACAAAATCACGCGCAGACTAAACAAAATAATATAATCTATCTGAAAATTTGAATTTGTGTCACGTGTGATATCTGGCGGGGAGTCATAGAGCCATAGTGCCATAGCACCTTATATATATTATAAAGTGGAATTTCATTATTTTATCTGTATTTAATTTTAAGTTATTTTATCATTTGCGTTTCACCATTCAAATTACATTTTAAAAATATTGTACATCCCTGCTTACATCAAAGGTAAACACTGTTCTCAAACCTAAATAAATATCATAAAATAAATGACTAATGTTGATAAAAGTTAATAAACACAGTCTTTAAACTCTTTTAACCAAAATTCATAATAAAAAAAAAATGTGATGGGTTTATCTGTCTGTCACTGCTCGACAAATAAAATATGCATGCCTTGCCATGAAAAATATTTTAACAAATATGTAATTTGTTGTCATAATAAGTTTAAAATGAATTAACTACATAATATTTTGACTATTTGGCTTTATGGCTTACAGAACTGGTACAGATGATATATATTTTTTGATCGTACAGGGATCCGGACATAATGTCGCGGGGCAAAATCTCTCGCAGATTTAACAAAATAATATGATCTATCTGAACATCTGAATTTATGTCAAGTGTGATATCTGGCGAAGGGGTGTGGGGGGGAAATATTGCCATAGGACCATAGGATCTTATATATATATATATATATATATATATCATAGAGAGGAATTTCATTATTTTAACTGTATTTATTTTTGAGTTATTTTATCATTTGTTTTTCACCATTCAAATTACATTTTTAAAATATTGCACATTAGTGCAGACATCAAAGGTAAACACTTTTCACAAACCTTAATTAAAAATTATAAAATTACGAAACACGGTTGAATTAATCATGATTAATGTTGACAAAAGTTAATAAACACAGTGTTTAAACTCTTTTAAACAGAATTCATGAAAATATTTGTTATGAGTTTATCTGTATGTCAGTGCTCTGACTAAAGGAAATATGCATGCGTTGTCAAGATTTTTTTTTTAAACATTACTAATACGTAATTGTCAACTTATTGAAATAAAATGTTGTAAAATGAGTCATTTTATTTGTATCAAACATAATCATGACTCACATTATTTTGTTTTCCATTCATTTATGTTGGCGATATTTTGTACCACGAAATTTTGTACGAAGTCTTTCGAGAATTCAACAATAAAATTAAAGAATTTATTCACGACTATATAATTTACTATTACACCTACGTAACATTGAATATAACAGCTTACTTTAATTTTATTTTTAGTAAATCATTTAAAGAAATAATCTTGAAATATAAAATCAGGTGTTTCGTTTATAAATTTATCCTTTTTATAACTATATTATCCATGCATAATTTGCATATTGGAGTAGACATTTTTTTTTAAGTTGTTGGTTTACTGGCTTTTTTTTTTTTTTTTCAATATAGAACGGCACTGCCAGCTAAAATTTAACGGCGTCTTATAAGGCATGTAGTTTGTTTTAAGGACTTTTGTCTATAGTATCATAATTTTAAGAAATAAATAAAATAAATTTGATAAAATTAAACATAATTTATATGTCTCATTAATATATTAAAACCAATGTAACATTTAAAATGAGATAAAAAATAAAAAATTTAAAACTTTAAAAATACATTTTAATTAAAAACATTAAAACATAAGACAGACGTTTCGGCTAAACACCAGCCCTCCTCAGTGTCAAACATACAAGCACAAACAACATTTACAAAAATTCATAATACATCATAGCAAGATTAAATATTCAGGAGGAATAGCTTTAGCCTCGTTCAAGGCAGAACGAGGCCGTATTTTTCTAGAGGGCGCTTTTACCAAAATGTAACATTCTGAAATAAAATTTTTATTTTTATTCATAAAATAATTTTTTTTTTTGATGTTGTAATATTTTATTTAATCATATAAAGTAAAGGTTCTTCATCTGAAAATATTTAAAAAGCATCGTTACATAGAAATTTTAAAGATAATATTCACATTTAAATTTTATTTATGAGATTGCTCTATTATATTATATCATATAAAAGAAATACTGTTTTATCTGAACGTATAGGGAAAGCGCTTTCAGATAGAATATTAAAAAAAAAAAAAAAAAAAAAAAAAAAAATGTGTTTTACAGAAAAATATACAGTAAGAACTTTACATATATTTAATAAAAATAACAAACATTATGTAAAAATATATTTATAATTTATTTTTATTTGTAAAATCCATACCTTCATCACTAATCATTGTCTATCTGCTAAAAAAAATTTGCAATATTTTTTATATAAAATAAAATTGCAAGAATTATTTACTATACTTGAAAAGAAGGTCGACGGACACAAATATTTGTTTGTTCCTGTTATAAATTAGTATTTTGCATTATCCATGCAGAATAATAATAATGAAAAAATTTCTTTCTGATTTTAACCGTTAAAAGTACTGAGCAACATATCTAAACATATAAAAATTGTATTACAATTATACTGAACAAACGTACCCATTTTCTGGAGACAAATGGGGACTTCCTTTTTTTAAAAGGCATTTTTTCTAAGATTTAAAAAAAAAATGCAGAAAGTAAATTATTAATCAATAATACTTTATTTTTAGTCCTTATTTATTAGGAATGAAAAAATTTGGATAATTGTAGCAATTTTTAACGCTTCTCTATTATAAAGGTACTTTGATCTGGTCAGCCTAATTACAATGCATTTTTAGAATTTCCATTAAATAGTTTCCATTGCTTTCATGTGACATTTTGTTTTCAATGGGATCATTTAATTTAATCTAATAAATAACGTGAGAGATAGCTTATATATAATCAAAAACATTTTTTTTCTTTACAAAAATAAATAAATAAATAATTATCTATTTAACACGGTAAATGTCGCATCAGTCATAGACAACTGACACTATCCGTTCAGGCCGCGTCAGTCATTGGTGACTGGCACTAATGTTTCCGTTCAGGCCACAACAGTCATAAACAGTCATTGACAGTATAAAATATAATGTAAAATTAAAGTAGTAGCTTTTTTTTTTTAAAGTAATTAGTAATTGTATATAAAAATTACTTTATAAGCAGCGCGCAGGGCCAAACAAAAATTTCTTTGTACGATCGCGGGACACTAAGCGCGTTTTAAAGGCTAAGAATGTGTGGATTGTTCTCTATTTATGTTCTGTCCTTTAAAATTTTAATGTATTTTTAACTGCTTAGTTAAAAAGTATGCCGCCTAAAAAGAACTTATAGAGAATTTTAATAAAAATACGATACGTATTCGTATACCCATATGCTAACTTTTATTTCTGAAATAGGAAAGTCTTGTCTTTTGGATATCTTTAATTAAAATGATGGGTAGAATGTTCGGTTAAGCTTATAAATATGTTCCTTCAAAGTAAAAAAAAAATCTATAGAAAGTAAACCTATTAATTAAAGTATTTTGTGTTAAAAAGTATAATAATGTCATTATACTTATAATAATAGAACTTTTGAGATTGAGGTTGAGCGGGTTTGATATCGCATTAGTGCAACACTATTGACAACTGGTGACAGTTTGGAACTCATCCCTTAGGATCATACGGGGATATACTATCCCAAAATTGACATTCCGTGGAAAGGATGGCTCCCAAGCTTCGGTGATACCCAAGGAGTATAATTTGGAAGAAAACATGGAGGAAAATTTTTATGTATTAAAAAAAAAAAAAAAAAAAAAAAACTGAATTCGACATGCTTTTGGGATAAATTAAGTATTCTGCTTTATTTTAAATACATAATTTAAAATTTAATAAAAATGTATTAAGTCTCGTATAAATGAGTACATATATATGTTAGGTCGTTGCAAAAATTCATGCGGACGCGGATCATTTTATTGCCTCCAAAGACGAGAGTTTCTATCGCCGTGGTATACATTTGTTACCCGAAAAATGGGCAAAGGTTGTAGAAAGTAATGGAGAGTATTTTGATTAAAAATTGTCATTTGATTTGATGTATTTTTATGAAATGAAGCAATAAAAAACCGCACGAATTTATGCAAAGACCTAATATATATATATATATATATAAAGAGAGAAAGAAAAAGAAAGAATAATTTACTGCTCCACTTCCTTTTCTTTCTCTCCTTTTTTTTTTTTTTTTTTGCTACAATTATGCATTAACAATAGTATGTTGCATCGTTGCATGAATATGTCTACATATTTGTTGAAAAATATTTATCATTTTAAAAAGGTAGTTGCACAAAATATGATAATATACAAATGTAGCTCTGTTTCTAAAAAAATGTATAAAGTGTTCTCAAAACGTAGTTCGATATGTTTTTATAATTAATTATTCATTCAAACCCTTAATTAATATTTATGAAATTTATTTCAGATAAATTGCAGACTTTTTGAACGTATATCCTTTAAATTTAAATAAAGTAGTAGTATTTTATCGATGCGAATGTGTTTTGATTACATATATTTTATATTTTATATTTGATTATTTTGTATAATCTATACTTGTTATCTTGCTTAATATGTGGAAACGATATTTATTACTTTACAATGCATTCATTGTTAAAATAAAAATTAAAATTAAGAATTTTCAATATATTTCAAGAATTATAATATATGTGAATAATAATAATAATAATAATAAATGTATAAAAAATATTTTGTGTAATTGAAATTTTAAATTATTTTTGCATTAGTCTGAATACATATAATACTATTATATTTATAGTATAATACCAAGAAATTATAATCAATATTGCTCATCTATACTAATAAAGGAAACTGTTTATTTGTCTGAAACATTTGTTTATACATAAATATACAAAGTGGAAAGTTAAACCTGTATTATCAATAATAAAAATAACGTCATAATGCATTTAAATTATTTATTTATTTTTATTTATTTATTTTAATACTAATTTCAATTAATCAAATAGTCTTATATGTTTATTTTCATTGATTTTGTTGCCTGCAATCTAATTTAAATGCATTTTTAGTTTATTTAAAATCAACAACGTGTTCCTAATCGTGTTCTTAAACAACATAATGAAATTCAATTATTTAAATGCCAATTTTTTTTTATTTACATTTCATTAACGGCTGTATATCATGATTATTTTGTCTTAATTTGATTTGAGAAAAATAACCACCACTAATCGAAGTATATTTATTTAAACTTTTTAATTATTACTATTTTTTTTTTTTTATTCCTTAAATTATAGTGATCAGTGAAGTAGATAAAACCTGCTTGTAATCAAATAAATTGATAAATGTATACAAATATTATAATGTTCCATAGTCTTACTTATTATTAAAATTTTAACTTTAGAAAAAAAAATACATATTTTAAAAAATAATATTTAATTTTTTTTCAAATAGAAAAAAATATATATATAAAATAAAAGGTTTAAATCTTTTATTTTAAAAGTAATTTATTTTTCAATTTCTCCAAAAATGATATTTTGAATCTTATTGAAATTTCGATATAAAATATACTTTATCTGAAAGGGAATTTACTTTTTCATCTCTAGAAAAGAAAGTATTTAGAGATATTTTCTTCAAATAAATACATTTGAATATTTTTAATGAAATTTTCTATTTCATCCAAAAAATAAATAAATAAATAAATAAAATAATCAATATTTAATTATTAAAAAAAAAAAAAAAAAAAACGAGAATTTAAATAAAATGAGAAATACTATGTCCTAATAAAATTTAACGTAAAGTAAAAATAAGTAAAAATTAAGGAAATCAAATTTTCTTAACACTGTGCAACACAGCCAATAATTCAGATTAAAAAAAATAGTAATAGTAAGTACTGTCTCTAAATGGTAAATTATTCAATTAAATCTGAAAATATGAGTTCGATCCTCAACGCCACACGATAAATTAAACTTTTATTACTGAAAACTCTTGCATTTTTAGATCTGTTTCAATACTTTTATTTATTTATTTTGAAATTTCTTCATCTAGTTGCTTATGCTCTGCACTATAGAAAATAAATAAATAAATAAATAAATAACACCATCTAATTATTAAAAAATAAGCGCAGTACAAGTTACCTTAAACACTTTAAAGAGAGCTAAACAAAATATATCGTGTTAGATAACGAGATTTAACTTTTGTAAACCATTAAAATCGACATGTGAGTCAATAACATTGACCTAAAACCATTTGTAGTTAAACACTAATATTCCTTTTTTCCCATATTCTATTGATAAAAAAAAAAAAAAAAAAATACATCAGCGTCAGTACTGGAACTTTTATGACACTCTGTATTATCAATTCATTTTTGACAGTTACGAAAGGCAAAAAAAAATATGTGCATAAACAGAATTATAAAATTAGAAATTCTAACTTCTAAACTTTCATTAAATTATTTATTTTAATTTATAATTGTTGCCAAAGAAATTGAACTTTAAATTTTATATCTACTTTTTAAGATAGATTGCGATCATGTTTTATATAAAAATTAAATTATTTAATTCATTTTTTTTTTTTACTTATTTTTATTTCATATTGCTCGCGCACTTTTTATTTTCTAATTCAAAATTATTTAAAAAAACATTTCGATATCGTTTGTAACGATACTGATTATTATTAATTTTCTTTTCTTTTTCTTAAAAAAAAAAAAAAAAAAAAAAAAAAAAAAAGAAAAGGGAAAAAAAAATGATTTTGATGAAATTCTCGCAAAAGCAGAATTTAGTTTAAGTCGGAGGACTATTACTTTTTTTTTTTTTTTTTTTTCAAACTATAACATCGCTTTCAAATTATTCAATTATATTTTCGATAAATTTTAGATATCGAAAAATGACGCCGCAAAAATCCCAGATTGAGACAAATAGTCCTCAGTCCTAAAAAAAAAAAAAAAAAAAACATGTCATGGTTTAGTTTGTGACACGCTAGGATCATCTTTTTCGTTTTGGGCAATAAGATTTATTTGCCTTGGACGTATTTATTAAATGGATTCTGAAATATTACGAAAATCCACACTTAAATATGGACTCGAAAGTACCAGAGCACTACCTATTTAGCTACCAGATAGGCGTTAGAAATGTATGATATTTATCTCAAAAAGCTATAATTTGCTAAAATTATATGACTTTTTCAAATGATATATATTATTTTAATGCAGAAAATGTTTGTCACAGTGTAGAAGTTAAATTTATTTATAGCTGATTAAATTAAACTTTTAAAGCATTCAAAGATTAACAATATTTTTTTTCCATTATTTTTAGTGAGGAGTTATTAATTTATACCTTTTAATCGTTAAGACTTGATTCTTTGAACTATATATATATTATCTGAAAGCTGAAAATAAATCTGATATATCGCATAGTTAGATTCTAAGCCAGCTTAAGAAAACTAAAGCTCTTTTTCAGGCTGTAAAAAAAAAAAGTGCTTACGTCCATAAAAATCATATTTTTCTTTAGTGCAAAAAGTTTTATGTGTTTTATAGTTAAGAACTAAATAGCAATGGTATTAGTTTAGTCACGTTCTGCATCTAAGTCACAGTTCATCCAGAGGTAAGTCACGTATATTTTTTTTATGGAAATTTTACCGACCCAGAAGACAAAAAAAAAAAAAAAAAAAAATATTAAAGATGTTTTAAAATATTTTTATTATATTTAAGAAGTGGAAAATTAACAAATAAAATGTCTGTACAGAAAATGTTTGTCACAGTGTAGAAGTTAAATTTATTTATAGCTGATTAAATTAAACGTTTAAAACATTCAAAGATTAACAATATTTTTTTCCCATTATTTTTAGTGGGGAGTTATTAATTTATACTTTTTTATCGTTAAGACTTGATTCTTTGAACTATACATATATTATCTGAAAGCTGGAAATAAATCCGATCTATCGCATGGTTAGATTCTAAGCCAGCTTAAGAAAACTAAAGCTCTTTTTCAGGCTGTAAAAAAAAAAGTGCTTACGTCCATAAAAATCATATTTTTCTTTAGTGCAAAAAGTTTTATGTGTTTTATAGTTAAGAACTAAATAGCAATGGTATTAGTTTAGTCACGTTCTGCATCTAAGTCGCAGTTCATCCAGAGTAAAGTCACGTACATTTTTTGCCTGGAAAATTTACCGACCCAGAAGACAAAAAAATTTTTTTTACAGATGTTTTAAAATATTTTTATTATATTTAAGAAGTAGAAAATTAACAAATGAAACGTATACATTTATCATAATTATATATATATATATGCAAAGAATAGATTTTAGTACTTTATATCAGTCGCACAAATATTTTTACTGAATTTACAGATAGAATTTATTTGCTGATTTGGTGCGTTAAAAATTTGTCATTTTCAATATTTATCATTGTTTTAAATAACGAACCTTTTTTTTTTTATATATATTTGCTATATTATTATAAAGTGTCTAAAAAACCATTATCACAATGTCTGTTGAATAATCAAATTATTTTGTCTTACAAAGTCAATATTTAGTATGCGAGAAAATTATTCTGTTAAAACACTAACGTCATACCTTTATTATTTTAATTTATATAAAGCTATATATATATATATATATACATATATATATATATATAAATTATTTTTATTCAAGTTATATATCAGCCTGTAGTAAACTTTTCATAGTTGTATCCGTTTATCGTTACGAAGTAGTTTAAGATAAAATCAGAGATAGATAGAAATTACATATACAGCTTTACTAAACATGGTTCATATTTTGAAAGTAAATTAGTCATATTGATTAGAATAAATTTCTTGTATTAACTGTAAGAATATTTCACCAATTATCCTATGAATGGACTGTATTTCTAATATGATACTTAAAATTATACACATATAAAATAATATCATTTCAAGACAATGAGACAATTCCATAAATTCAAAAACTACGACTGATTTCTTTCTTTTCTTATTTTTTCTAGATTAATGCACATTAAAATATAAAGCATTACAAAAAGTTTTTTATAGTTAAATTTTCTGTAAAAAATGTTTTAAAATACTTATAAGCAACAATTTAAATCGATTTTTTTAATTCATCAAGTTAATTTTATTCGATAAAATATCAGTCAGTCTGTCTGAGTAAACTATTTCATATATATTATTAAAATATATCCGACTTCAATGCAATACTCATATCACATACATTGATTATTATTATTATTATTATTATTATTGGTTTAAAAATGTATGCTATTTTAATGTACTTTTAAACATTATACATAATCAGTTTTCTCATTTATTTATTTATTTATTTCAGATATTGAGATAAATGATTTATTTTCAAATTTACATGACTATTCGATGGGATATTCCATCCGTATTTTACTAACAGATAAAATTTAAATTATTATTATTATTTTGTAAAAAAATATGTAAAAATTCTTATAAAAATGCTTATAATTAATAATTTTAAATCCATTTTTACTTTCTCTTACCCATAAGGTAGAGAAAGTATTGTTTTAGGCTCAAATTTTCGAACGCGAGATTTTGTTATATTTACACGTTTTGAGGTCCCCTGAATACGAAAATCATGTTTTTAGCAAATGGTCTGTGTGTCTGTGTGTCTGTGTGTGTGTGTGTGTGTCTGTGTGTGTGTCTGTGTGTGTGTGTGTCTGTGTGTCTGTCTGTTATCAGCATATCTCAAAAACAAATTATGGCAGAAAGTTCAAACTTGGTATTCTAAATGTGTATCATATAGGGATGCTACAGTAAGCTTTTCGTTAAGATCAAGCAAATGGTTCGTGTACAGGGACAATCAAGAGAATTCTAATACATTACGTCTATGGGGGAAATTGCAGGAAAATAGAGTTTAACATCTATAGACTGCACTAAACCAAATGAAACAAATATATATTTTTTGTAATAGAGACAGTTAACTGGGAAAATTTTTTTGTGTATGTAGGAGCCTCGCCTCCCCCCCTGGGGGGGAAGTCCCCCCTCGAGGGGAGTAAATTTTCATGATGGGTATCTTTCAAAAGAGGTCGAAAATACCTTTAAAACGAATGGTTGAACCATCGATCTGCGATAATTTAAAACAAAGTTATCGATTTTTTTTACTTTTAACGAAAAAAAAAAAAAAAAAACTTAGAAAAAAAATCTTACTTTTTTTTTTTTTTTTTTATATTGAGAATAAAATGGACTTTTTTTGGATATTTGGTGTTAAACTACTTCTCTAATATGGAAATCGTCTGCCTTATCATAAAAGATAATTTTTTTAAATAATAATTTTAATAAATTTTTTTTTAAAAAGAGAAATATTTTTTAATAACCGAATTAAATTCTATATAAATGTAGGTGCATTAATGAAACGGGGGGTAGAGGGGGGCGGTAGCCCCCCTCACACAGAACTAATTATCATATGAAACTCTTCAGAAGCCTAATATGAATTCTTTAACATAGGTTTACATAACAGTACTCGTTATCTTACCTCTTAATCTCCAACCTGTATTTATAGTATTAAATTTCAGGGTAAGAGAAAGTCGTGTGAGTGACACACCAGATTATTTACTTTCTCTTACCCATAAGGTAGAGAAAGTATTGTTTTTGGCTCAAATTTTCGAACGCGAGATTTTGTTATATTTCCACGTTTTGAGGTCCCCTGAATACGAAAATCATGTTTTTAGCAAATGGTCTGTGTGTCTGTGTGTGTCTGTGTGTGTCTGTGTGTGTGTGTGTCTGTCTGTTATCAGCATATCTCAGAAACAAATTATGGCGGAAAGTTCAAACTTGGTATTCTAAATGTGTATCATATAGGGATGCTACAGTAAGCTTTTCGTTAAGATCAAGCAAATGGTTCGTGTACAGGGACAATCAAGAGAATTCTAATACATTACGTCTATGGGGGAAATTGCAGGAAAATAGAGTTTAACGTCTGTAGACTGCACTAAACCAAATGAAACGAATATATATTTTTTGTAATAGAGACAGTTAACTGGGAAAAATTTTTTGTGTATGTAGGAGCCTCGCCTCCCCCCCCCCCCCTGGGGGGGAAGTCTCCCCTCGAGGGGAGTAAATTTTCATGATGGGTATCTTTCAAAAGAGCTCGAAAATACCTTTAAAACGAATGGTTGAACCATCGATCTGCGATAATTTAAAACAAAGTTATCGATTTTTTTTTACTTTTAACGAAAAAAAAAAAAACTTAGAAAAAAAATCGTACTTTTTTTTTTAATATTGAGAATAAAATGGACTTCTTTTGGATATTTGGTGTTAAACTACTTCTCTAATATGGAAATCGTCTGCCTTATCATAAAAGATAATTTTTTTAAATAATAATTTTAATAAATTATTTTTTAAAAAGTGAAATATTTTTTAATAACCGAATTAAATTCTATATAAATGTAGGTGCATTAATGAAACGGGGGTTTAAGGGGGGCGGTAGCCCCCTTCACACAGAACTATTTATCATATAAAACTCTTCAGAAGCCTAATATGAATTGTTTAACATAGGTTTACATAACAGTACTCGTTATCTTATCTCTTAATCTCCAACCTGTATTTATAGTATTAAATTTCAGGGTAAGAGAAAGTCGTGTGAGTGACACACCAGATTATTTTAATTAAACAAGCTACCTTTATTTCACCAAAATACTGAATATGAGTCGCATTGAGTAAATTATTTCATAAATACATTCTAAAATATATCTGACTTCAATGAATTATTCACATCATATACATCGATTATTACTATTACTATTATTTTGATTTACATATATATGCTAATTCAATGTATCTTTAAATATTATACATAATTATCTTCCTCTTAAAACAACAAATTTTTCTCGGATATTGAGATAAGGGATTTGTTTTCAAATTTACACGAATATTCGATGGAATATTTTGTCAGAGTTTTACTAACAGATAAAATTTAAATCATATTTTTCTCTAAAAATCTCCGCAGAATGTACCAAGTGATTAGTCCTTACAATATTATTTAATTAATAATTATAATATAATTACAAATTTTTTTAATTGATCTATGAGCACAAGTTTAATACCTAATACAATATAAAATCTATGTATCCAGACAAAAGCATGTTACCTACGTATAGGATTAAATTCTTGAAATATAATAATTATTTTAATTACTTTGGTCATACATTTTTTGTATTTTAAATAAATTGAATTTGATAAAACTTTAGTAACCCCTGATCATTGAAATATTCTTTTAATTATAATTTATTGTAATAATTTAACGTTAATTAAAGTCTTTTATTGAGTTTTAACATCGAGTTTTTGTATTGTAGAGACTGGATATAAAAAAAGTAAAATGATCAAATTGTAACTTAAATATTATACGAAAAGCATGCATTCTAAAATTACATGACTGCACTGTTCATACATTATTTAAAATTTCGGTAAAATGAAAGAAACATACACGTGTTTTAAGATTTTTGTAAAAGAAATCAAAGTTTTTTGTTTGAATTACATTTTTTTTTTTATTTTCTTAAAAAAAAAAAAAATAGAAAGAGAATGGAAAACAGACATAATGTTACGGGAACTGAAATCGAATAAGTTAATCTGGAGTAAGTATAATAATGTTATCTTTTTACATTAGATAATAAAAAAGGATCAGATGTCTCTGTCCACCCCCCCCCCCGACCCCCACCCCATACACACACGCTCTCCTAGTTTTAGATAAAGAAGGTGTATGCTTATTAAGCATTTAATATCTCAAAGATTGAATGTCACTGAGGGATTTTTTGTATATATATATATATAAATTTAGTGATATATGCAAATACATGTAAATAATATTTTTTCTTCCATTACCTACTGTAGATAATAAAGTATTGAATGCTATTAAAAAAAAATCAATACCGAGTTTTCATCGTATTTACATGTTTTAAGGTCTTCTGAGTCCAAAATAGAAGTTTTTGGCAAATGGTCAGTGTGTGTGTATGCGTATGTGGGGAATATTCTGACTATCATATCTCTGAAGAATTGAGAGAGGTCTAGAGCACTGATGAATTTCTCAACTTTTGTCAAAAATTGGAAAACTGGAAGTGAAACCTGTGTACGTATCTGAAAATGGTTCTAATGATTTTTTTCAAAGTTGATATATAACAATTTTTTTATATATCCCTTTGTACATAATGGTTGAATAGCTTAAAAAAATTATAGACGGTCTGTATAAATAGGTCAATTTTAGGTCTCGCATTCCTTAAAAAAGGCTCGAAGTATTTTCTTTTTTGATATAATTTCAGATACTCCATTAGATATACTTTCGAATGTATTTGTTAGAATCCGGTGAAAAGATGTGTTTGCCAAGTTTCAATAAAAATCAGTAGTGGGACTGAAAACTGGTATCTCGAAATCGGCTCTAACTATTCTCTTTAAATGTGCTTCATAAATCTTTTTTTAGATGTTTTTTGACATTAGACCAGTTAGAAATCTACAGAAATGCAGGTGTTTCAAAATACGACTCTAACTCTTTTTTTTTTTTCTTTTTAACTCGCTATGTCCATACAACATTATTTAATAAATCGATTACATTATTTAATAAATCAATTTTCTTTTTTCTGACCCCATTATTTTCGAAAAGAGTATATAATATGTATAGTAGTGGATAATGGAAGTCGTGGCGTTGTTAAACAACACACTTTTTACCATTATTTCGTTAACATCCTTTACACATACTACTGAAAGCGTTGGTAAAAATTGATAAATGAAAGTATAATTTATAGCAATAAGTATAATCATATTCTGCACCAATATATAATTTTTTTTTTTGATGTGAACGAAACATTAACAGTTTTGAAATTTTTTAAATATACAACGCAGATAAAGAAAAAGAATAAAAATAGCTTACACGTTTATATTTTTTACATAATAAGAAATGCATTTATTTTCTTTTAAATAATAAAATTAAATGAAAACTTTTTCAAAAACTCAACTTGCTTGTGTGTAAAACGACTGATAAAACTGCAGTTATAATCTTTAAAATTACGATAGTTACTATAATTGCTATAATTTTAAAATTACTTTAAAATGTAGTGTCTTTAAAATTACTAAATACACCATGCTGATGCCAAAAAAAGCAAAACACATTTACTTTTATTTATTTATTTTTTTAATGCAAGAAGAATATTTTGTGGCCGTGTTTCTTGCACTTTCAGTAAAGCACTCTATGTCTAAAATGTACGGAATCCCACAATGCCCGATTTTCCTTTGTTGTGGGGCTATATGGAGCTATTTCTAGCCAAATTGTTCGGCTGGAGAGCGTAATTTCTTCTCTAAAATAGTTTTAAAATAAGATCTGAAATAGGATCTTCTATTTATGCTTTTTGAAGCTCATCGAGAGACCAAGGGTCTGTAATTACTGATATAACTGCTTTGACATGGATTTCCACCTACATGCTTACTTTAACTCAGCATATACACAATGAGTGCATTTCTCAGAACATGGTCTTTCACAAAAAGCATCTGTGTTCTTGTGTGTTGAGTCTTTTCGGTGGAGTATCTCAAAGAAACATCCCTGATGTCTTTGTGTACCACTTGACCTTCAGGTGCCTTGAAGCCCATCAACCATTTCAGCGAAACGTGGTCCGTCCAATGAGGGAGTTTTCAGCCATAGAGGTAATGATGGAAATGTTAAATAGACTTTACTGTGACTAATAGCTCTTTTCCTGTGATACAGTATTTCTTTGGAATTTGACAAGCTCTTGCTGAAATAAGCTACACGTTTCTCATTCTCAATCTTCCGAAAAATTACTGCTATAATCACTTCATTACTGACATCCCTATCGAGAATAAACTGATTGTCCTTCTGAGGATAGCCCAAAATCGGTGCTGATGTCAAAACCTGTTTTAAATAAGAGAGTGATTTCTCCCATTCGTCAACCCAGACAAACGTACATTTTACTTCTGTTAGTTGATGAAGGGTTCTTCCTGTTGTTGAAAAATCTTTGACGGAACGTCGGTAGTAAGTGAAGAGTCCAAGGAAACTTTGAAGTTCTTCCACTGTGTTCGGACGAGGCTAGTCTATTACTGATTTAATTTTCTTTGAATTCGTTCTGATTCCTTCCGCTGAAGTAATATGACCAAGATAGGAGACTTTCTTTATGAAGAGTTTACACTTTTTAGGACTTAATTTTAGCTTTGCATTTTGTAATCTCTGGAACACTTGTCAGATGTTATCTAAGTGTTGTTAAAACAGGGCCGTGTTTAGCAAAGGGAGAGGAACTGGTTGGTCGACTAAGACGGCTTAGAGTTAGGGCGGCTAAAAATTATGAAAAGCTACTGAAAAGTCTACAAAAATTAGCTGTCAGTTTATTTATTTACTTAATTTGTTTTTAATTAATTAATTTATTTTTTACAAATAAAAAAAGGAAAAGTGTGCTAACCTTAATAACCTTCCATTTTTGACAACCGGTCAGTTTTCGCAGATTTATAGGTAAGTTTTAAGAAGCACAGAGTAGGAAATGCTTTTAGAACTGCAAACATATTTTACCTTGTTTGTTTCTTAATAGAAGAGCGCCATCTATCGCAAAAATCACCAACCCATGCCCAAACCAGACCAAATGCAACCCACATTAAATGTTTTCCACCCTATTTTGGAATTCGAATATTATAAAATGCTGCCTTCTGTGAACAGTAAAAAACTTAAAAATAATTGTTCTCGCTCTTTTAGACAAAAACGATGTTAGATTGTATTATCCCACGATATTTTTAAAAAACAGATTTCTTTTTAAACACATATGTTTATTTTATGACAGAATTTCTCTTTAAAATGAATTTTATGTAAAATTAAATATATACATACAGTCGGTAACAAAAGTCTCCGAACACTAGGAAAAATTGCTATATAAAAAAGTACACTTAATACAGTTTGTTACATAATTCCTTGTCTAATCCTGTTTTTAGACTGACTAAGAACAGGATTCGACAAGGATTTATTTAACAAAACTGTATTAAGTATACTTTTTTTATATAGGAATATTTGCTAGTGTTCGGAGACTTTTGTTATCGACTGTACCATGCGTAAACTTGTATATACATGCATATATACACAATGCGGCCTACCTGAATACAATGCGCGTGTTTGAGTTCTTTTGATTTTATCCCCTATTTTTAAAATTTGAGAATTTTGAATCAAAATGTTTGAATTAACCATTTCAAATAAATGTTTTTGCTACTAAAATAATAAGAAAGCACCACAGAACTGGCGTTTTAAAGTAATAAGTATAAAATTAAGCAGCGCTTGTGCATACTTTGTTCGCCTGACGAAGGGTCGTGCGTTTCTCGACCCAAAACAATTGTTTCGAGTTTATTGCATTTTATAGTGTTTATTCAAAGTTTTATACTTATTATTTTTGCTAATAATTTACTTTTTTAACGTTTTTCATATAGCCTTATTTTTTTTTTTTATTATTTGTTCTAGATCTTTACTTATGTCATAACATTTTTACAATTCAGATTTCAGTTCTAAATTTTTTAATGTCCTTTTACAATCATATTTTTTTTCTTCCTCATACTTTTGCGTTTTTTTTCTTTCTTTTTTAAGTTTTAATTCAAATTTTAACTTAATTTTTATGTGCCTCATTCTCAAAACGCAGCTGATAGAAAACGGAATTAACGGGTGAACAGTAACAAGACAGGTATCTTGCAGATGTTCAACAGTCAGCGGCTAGAATATAGTAAGAAAAGAACCGATACAAGCAAGGTGCGTGGAAAATGCTTAAAAAAAACTGACGGAAAGTGAAAAACGCATACAAAGTGGAGATGCTTAACGGGCGTAGAAAAAAGATAAGATAAATTTGATTAGGTTTAAAGGAAAGCTGTTTGAACACCAGTAGAAGTATATGAACCGCGACAACCCATGCGCCGTGCTGATGTTCAACAGGCAGCTGCATGGAGACAAAAACAAACCAAAGATGAGTTACAAGTCAGATGTCAGGGACATGTTGAAGAAAAAACGTTGATCGAACGTATGAAGAAACTGAACAGTAGGAAATCAGGTAACGTGCTGCTACTTAATGGACTGAGATTGGAAGACAAGAAAAAACTGAAGAGAAACCTCATATTTGAATTGAAGCTGATATCAAACGTCATAGTGACACCTATCAAACACTTAATTCTGGCAATTAGATTCTATGTGCGCTTTGCGATGATGATTCTACTTTTGATTATGTTTTTAAAAGTATTGTCAGCGTAGCAGGAAGGGCAGATGTTTGTGCAAATTGTAGTGATTAATATTGACACAGAGAATAACATGGGATGTGTTGTCCCATTGTAAAAGTTCAAGTGACAAAAATGAATTTCCAGAAACTTTGAAATCAGAACCAGAAACTTTGTTTCTGAATTTCTAGAAACTTTGATAACTCTTTTTAAATGTTATTGTATAAACACAGTTTTAAACCTGGCAAAGCCGGGTGGACCTGTTAAGGACAAATAAATAAATAAATAAATAAAATCCTGTTAAAAATTTATTCCTCCTCCAACATAAATAAATAAATAAATAAATAAATATATATATATATATATATATATATATACAGTCAAATCTGTCTAAAACGGAACAGAATGGGACTATCAAAACTTTCCGTTTTAGACAGATTTCCGTTTTATGCAGATTTTCCATGTAACTGCCGTAAATTTGCTGTGTCTAACAGAAAATCGACTTTCTGAAGAAATTCTTAACTTTTAAATCATCAAATTACTACTAAATTAAATTCTAATTATACAAAAAATAAAATTGATGAAAGTCTGTTCCGTTTCCGCGTTAGACAGATTCCGTTTTAGTAGTATAAGGTTTCCATAGACTTTTGAAGGGACTGAAAAATTTTTCCGTTTTACACAGATTCCGGTTTAGGCAGATTTGACTGTGTATATATATATATATAAGGTAATTTTAATTGTCCTGCATCTATGTGTATGTTTCAGGACTTAAAATAACTTCACACACCCTCTTTTTTTTTTTTTTTTTTTTTTTTTTTGGTACAAGGATTGAAATTTTCTACCTATACAACGCAGTAAGAAAAAAAAAATCTTCAATCGAACCCATAAACCAAGTTTCTCACTTTCTGTGGTTGCGGAATAATTTTTGAAATTGTAGGATACAGAGGCTAGACGTTAGTCGGTTAAAATCTTTCGCGAAAGGGCGACTAAAAATGTGGGGAAGGTCCTGTGTTCAAATTTCCGTCCAACTATGATAATGTCATCCAAATAAACAAAACCGACTTCAGGCGATAATTTCTGTTATATTTAACACGCTATCTTAAATTTTTTGTACGGCGAAAATCTTATATATGCGATAATCTGAAAAATTTGTAGAATAAGTTGATGATAGTGAAATGAGTGGGTGTTAATACAGCGCTATATTTAAGCCGTTGAAATTGGCAGAAACTGGAATTAAACCCTAGGAGTGGTCCGGAGACATGCCATTATAATTACGATTATATGCGGAGGGGATGGCTCCCCGCTTCAATAACCTATCGAGATATTATCTTCAGAACAGGGAGTACATCACAGTCAACGGATTTTACGTGCATCAGACACCAATATTGAACACGTTGTTCTTCGACCAGGTGGATTATTGAACCTGCGATCTTCCGATTCCGAGTTCGGTGCTCTAACAATTACACAACCGTAATTACATAATTAAGTTTTCCTACTCTGCAATAAATATGCCAACGCCGTATTGCTGAAATTTCAAATTACACTGTTAACGTTCACACTTATTAGCAGACATCAAGTGAACATACAAAAAAAAAAAAAAAAAAAAAAAATACGTAACTGACATCTTGAAACTAAATTGTAGCTCTAGTGAAAATACTTCTATGTCATCTATCTAACTCCCTTTGAAAGTGAGTTCTTAAAACCCTTATTAGAATTCTAGAGCCTTTTCCTGTATTATCGTGGTCGGTCTCATTTAAAAATCTCTAAAAATAAATGAAAACACAAAAGGTACGTGCGTTTTAGTACCTAAAATTTTGTTTTATGACCCAATTCTAGAAAATCAAGCGAGAATTTCTTTCAGTAAAAAGTATGTATAACATTCATATTACTGTTTTTACATCTAGAAATGAGTAGAAAAGAAATTCTTGATCATTTCATCTTTTTAATGTTATTTGCTTACCTTGTACGCGTAACTCAAAATTCTCTGTTTGTAATTTAATGGATCAGAAAATGACTACTTATTCATCCTAATGTAGTAAGTGTAACTTTTTTTTTTTCGTGCAAATATCTATTCATCTGGTAAAGTTATCGGCATGTTGTGGTTCTTGTAGGTAGTTTGTTTTGAAACATTTCATCTTAGGATAAATGTAAAAGTACAAACATAAGATGCATGTTACGTAATTATTCATTATTTATTAGACAGTTAGCTATTTTTTGCGTGCATAATGACTTATCTTCTTTCATTTATCTTCGCATCAAATTGCGATCCATTATATAAATTTAAGTACTAACTCCGAATATAAAACATGACATTATTATACGTAAAAACACAAAAATAAACTTAATTGAAATAAATATATGTTTAAAATTTTTTGTATAACAATCCTTGCTCAATAACAATGACATACAATAAAAATAAATAAAAGTATGCATTGATGTTAAAATAAGACAAAAATTTAATGACGGAACATACTTTGAATGTCATAACTATAATTATCAAAATAAAACATTTCGATAATTTGCATTATACTACATATATATATACATAGGTTTGCGTGTATGTGTGTGTATATATATATATATGCAATATAAGATTATATTGAACGTCATATCACGTTTACGGTATAAAAATCTTAAGAATTTACATTTAAAATAAAATATTTAAAACTTTATAAAATAGATTATTTTTTCTGCAATTTCAAATTATCTTCAGGATTTTCTTGAGTAAAACGTCTGTCCATGTCCATACCATTCATATTAAAAAAGTACATAAAGAACTCTAAGCACTTTTTGAAATTAATAAAAGCGTATTATTAATCACAACTACAAATATTATTAGAAAATTTAATTATACAATTTTTTTTTTCATATTTTTATAACTAATTATTTTTGTTAATACTAATTAAGATATTCAAGAATCATAGAAACATTTTTAATCAATTCAAAAAAAGTCAGTTTATTGAATTACTAAATTTAAATTCATCAAAATACAAAACTTTAGTAAATTATTTTTATATTTTATGCCACTTACTTTTTTCGTTTTATAATTTAAATTAAATGTGTTATTTATAAATATCTGTTATTGCCAAGAAATAGTTTTTATTTTATGTTTTAAAAAAGGGAAATATTTTCATGGAAATCCCATTTAGAAATATATATATATATATATATTAATTACGTCTTTCTTAAAATTTATGAAGCTGACCACGTCTGAATGAAAAATGAAGCAGCTTGTATTTTATTTTCTATTGAAATTTATCTTTAATTAAAGTTTTAAAAATATGGTTTTTGTATATATTTTTTAATTTAAATTTAATTTAAAAATTGGATGTTTGATGGCACACGCACTTGCATGTCTGACTGAATAAATTCATATTTTTCATTATTTTATGTATAGAAAAAAGGTTTTTTGCAATTTGGAAATAAAATTTAATTAATCAAACTATATTAGTAGAAAAATCAGAAAATTTGATGTTTTCTGTTAAGAAATTTTAAGATTTCTTTTAAAAGAAAGTCTTTTGATACGTCATAATATATAAATTTATATAGAAAATTGTTTCTAGACATATTTTCTATAGAAAAGTAGTCAAATTTAATCAGACTGAAGTGCAACAAAAGTAATAGAAATATTCTTCCATCTAACATTAAATCTCAGTGGAAATATAAATATATGTCTTGTGGAAATATAAATATATGTCTTGTGGAAATATAAATATATACGTAGTTGAAAAATTCATTGCAATTATAATAAATATGAAATTTGAAAGACGGTGAAAATGAAATTGAATTTTTCATCGCATTCTTAAAGAAACAAATGAAAACGTTTCAGCGTACATACATGGAATTGGATAAGATTGCAAGTAAAATAGAATTTTATCATTTCAAAGTGAGATATTTTGACAAAAATGTATTTTTATAACTGATGAAATCTTAGAGATTGTTGCGTTTAGTTTTTTCTTAGGATACGTTTAAATTTATTCGAGTTATTCATTGAGAAATGGATAATTAAAATTAAAGTTTACCTCTTTATTTACAACATTTATGAGCTAGCTAAAATTTGCATTTTAATATATTTGAGTTGCTCAACAATTTTTAATTATATTGAAAAATCATTTTATTTCTTACAATGCAGTTTATGCAGATTTAATGAGGTGATACATTAAATAAATGTCGGCAAATTAAGGTAAAAAAAATAATCACATCTTTGAAAATTAATCTATTTACTGATAAACCGCAGACGAAAGATCCCTGGCGTCAATGTAACGTACTCCTTTGCGTAAATGTAACGTACCTATTATTGTACATAATCCCCATTGCAACCTATGACCTCTTGCCGTCTTTCTGATAGGAAATGAATCTCACGGCGGTAAAATTCCGGCGTTTTCGAATAAAAAAAGTCTTGGGTGGCAATTTTTACAGCATCAAGATCATCAAAGATTTTCTGACTGAAGGAATTGTTCAAAGCACAAAATAGGTGATAGCCAGTTGGTGCCAAGTCAGGAGAACAGGGAGGGTGGGGTAAAACCTCCCAACCAAAGCCCAATAACTTTTGGCGGGTGATGACAGCAGCATCTGGCCTGGCGTTATTGTGATGAAGGATAACACCGCAATGATTGATGAGACATATCAGCTTTGCTGCCAAATTTGAACGCAACCAGTCTAACTGTAGTCAGTTGAGGGCAGTATTGATCGTTTGGTTGAGTGGCAGGACCTCCCAGCGAATTATTCCCTGCACATCCCACCACACACTCAATAACACCTTCTTGTGATGAAGTTCAGCTATCGAAGTCGAGGCAGGCGGATCAGAAGGGCGATACACAGTCCTGCGACGCTTTACGTTACGTTACGTAACCCACTTCTTATCTCCTGTCACAATTCGTGTCAAGAATGGGTCATTTTTGTTCCGGGAAAGCGAGGAAACACAGGTGGCGATTCGGTCATCCCGTTGATTAGCTGTCAGGTTATGTGATACCCAACGATCCAACTTTCTCGTAAAACCCAACTTTACTAGCCATCTCTCGACCGCTGTTCGGTGTACCGTTGAAGGTCTCCACTAATTCTTGCACGGTTTGGTTCGGGTAGCTCCTTATGGCTTGGTCAATATCGTGGTCTCCAACGAGTGATGGCCGTCTACTCCTAGCCTGATCTTGGCAGCTTCTGTCTCCTTCCCTAAATTTATGAAACCATCGACGGCATGTGCTTCCGTCTATTGCACCCTCCCCATAAGCTTGACAAACATTGCGACATTCTGCGGCTGCCGTACTCTTCTTACCGAACTCGTATAACAAACAATGCCTTATATGCTCCTCCTCGCACTCCATGTTACACCCTCTGATTTTTTTTTTTTTTTTTTTTGAGATGATTAACATTGTGAGAGATGATATATTTATATGTGAGGCATCCACACGTTTGATTGGCTACTGACTTGCGTCATTACAATGTCACATGTGACGTCATTTCCATTGCAAATTTTCATATCCAAAAACGGGTAGAACTTTCGCACTCACTCAGTATCTTATAACATCGTAACAACAAAAACAACAAAAGAAAAACAGTTTTATAATATTAATCAAAACATTTCTCCAAGCGTATTTATTAATTTTACGAAATTATTAAAATACCCTATTTGTATAAATTTTTCATTTCTCTATGTCGATGGCCCTAAACAGTCTATACTTAATCTAGCATTACTTTCGAATTGTGAAATTAGTAGAATCATTGGAATGTTTTTCCTTCGATTTAATAAGATAGCAATTATGATTAAAAAATAATGGCGGCCAAAATGTAAAATAAATGAGATATGTGTAAGTAAGAAATTATTTTTAGGGTATGATTCTTTGATATTATTCGTGGTAGTTATTTATTGTTATTTAAAAATAAATTCGAAAACTTTAATAAATTTTTTATTAGGGGTTATTTTCCAAGATATTTAAATTTTTATACTCACAAAATTCTGTATGCAGTTTGTACTTTTAAAATTAATATAAATATGTATTGAAAACAATATAAATGTATTTCCTTACATAATTTTTTATTTCATTATTTTAATAATTAAAATTTTACTTTTATTTATTTATTTATTAAAGAATTGTTTTATAAAACAACAGTATCTCGCAACTATCCCCCCCCCCTTAAAAATACGAGAAAATATCTCTTTTTCTTTCTTTCTTTCTTTTCTTTTTTTTTTCGTATTTCATATAACCACTTTACAATAATTATACACTCACACACATATATGTATTTTTTTTCTTTAATAATCAATTTCAATTTTAGATTATTTACTCAAAATCATGTTTAAATAAAAGTAAACAGTATTTAAAAAAATATTTAAAGTATGAAAGTATTTATTTATGTTTCCAGTAATTCTTTTCTTTTTAGAAAATAAAGAGAAAGGAGCCTTTAGAAATAAGGAAATTTTCTTATTTCTTTGTTTAATTCCAATGCATGTAGTATTTGTTATATAAATAACGCATAAAGTGACAAGATTTAGTTTCATTCTTTCAATATTATTGAATGAAATACTCCTTGTTTTATATAGAATACAAACGGCTTTTATTTAAAGCAAAGAATATTTTTTGTATCTTCTTTTACGAGTAATGAAAGAAAATGACTTCATTTATAGCTGAAAGTTAATTAAAATGTCAATGTGTTAAATCGTGCTAAGACGAAATATTATTAAAATTGCTATTATTTTATTTGAAGTGTACTGCTTCGTTATAGAGAAAAAAAATGTATCTCTTCTCTCTCTTTTTTTTTTTTTTTTACTAATACCGTAAATTTTAGTGAGATACGAGTATTAAATAATATTTAACGAAAGTGAATATATTTAAATGATTACAAAATTTTTATGAATTTATTTTTTAATTTCAAGGAATTTATGTTTTTCTTTGATAAATTTGTGTTACATAAAATTTTTTTCAAATAAAAGTTCAGTTGAAATTAGAAATTTAATTTGTTTAAGCTAAATTAGTATTAAATTGCCTGATTTAACACCTTATATAATTAATTTTCTTCAAAGAATTCGTAGATAATAATTTTTCGAATCATAAACATTGAGTAATTAGTTCTAACAATCTAGGACAAAAAACTAGAGAAATTATTTCTGAGAAAATTAATAATTCCCATTAACAGAAAAAATTCTTAGTATATAAATTTAATAAATTTGGTTAACAAAGCAATGTAAAAGTGTTCAACTGATTCTTTTGAAAATAAATTATTTGATATGCAATACAAAATCATAAATATACAAAGTAGTACAATATTCTTTCATTATACAATCCTAATATTCGAAATACAAAACTTTTTATGAAAATAAATAAATAAAAACAAAAATTACAATCGAGTAAAAAATTTGGTGATAGATTTATTACTAAACTCACCTTCAAATTTTATTTTGTCATGAAAGCATCCCCTTTTTTTTAGTTGGAAAAGGAATTAAAACACAACTAAAGTGTATTATAACGCAATTTAAAACCTTTTTATTTTTCCATTTTATTTATTTATTTATTTATTTATTGTTACTTATATTTATTTATTTATTTATTTATTGTTACTTATATTTATTTATTTATTTATTTATTGTGAAAGTAATTCAGCTCCGGAAATTAGATAATAATCTATTGTAAATTAAGTAAAAATAAGCGAATTTTGCCTCGGCAATTTCAAACTGACTTCACAAAACACTTGAATCTTAATCATTATGCTATAGTAGAATAAACTACTTTGCCAAAATGGACAAATATATTCCATTTTAGACATTTCGTAAAAAATCTGGAAAAATAATTGGCAAAATATCATGAATGTCATTGGATTTAAAGAATTTGCATATTTCAATGTTAAAACCTCATATATTTCAACAAAGGTTTTGTCCCATAAGCTAAAAGATGACCAGTAATAAGATAAAGAAGAAACACACAATGTTTCTGATTACCTCATAAAAAATTGCTTGAAATGTTTGATAAATGTGGCATATAATTACAGGGCTTTTTGAATTTATCTATATTCATTTTCTTTTTTAAAAATTCCTTTTTTTAGAATGTGTAGATGATTTTAAATTCAAACAATATTAAGGAAAATTAATATACATAAAATTAATATAATATTTACAGCTTACTTTGCCAATAAAGAGAATTTTGAGAATTTTAAAAGTTTTCAAATCATATTTCTTTAACTATAAACGATATTTCTTTTTTTCTTTTTTCTTTCTTTCTTTTTTTTTTTTTTTTTTTTTTTGAAGGTTAATATGCTAACAACTCAGCAGCGTGAAATGACGCTTTTGCAATCACTCATGAATGCTTTTCACTCGTCTGAGATTAGATGCATAATGTAATTCAATTTCAAAGTTGTTATTGTTCTCACTTGGGGTTTCGGTTGAAGCTGGAAAAATCTGATTTGAAATATTTTTAATTATTTATCCATATGAGTTTTATTTCATCTCATTCTATTTATATATCTTAAATGAATTTTATTTTGATGCAGAATGGTTTTTACTTATTTTAGTTGGTTCTATTAAAGCGTCGATAAACGCATTTTTTCTTATTCTAAAACCAAAACCTTGTTTTAGCTTGTTAGAAAATATAACTTTTTGTGAAAAGAAGGTAAATTCCATTAATATGCTGCAAGATCATTTACTTTATTATTAATAAGTAATCTGTATATTCTAGGAATAAAAATTAAATGCTGAAATTTTTTTAGTAATTTTTTTTTTAATTATAAGTAGATATTCTCGAAATAATTAACTTATAATACACTGTTAAAAATGTCAACAGAAAACTCTGTGTAATCTATTATCTTAAGTCTTACGTAAAATTACAGAGAAAAATAAACGGAGATGTTAATAAACGTATTTTATACATTCATTTTAATAACTAATATTAATTTAATTAATTATTGTTGAGAATATATTTCGGGCTTGGAATGCTTCTTCTAAAGTACAAACAGTCATTTTTAATTTAAATTAAATAATTAAATAATAAAATTAGGTAAAAATACAGAAAAAATGATTGAGAATCTCGATTATTCACTCTTACTAAGAATTACTGTAAAGTTACAGAGACTCTGGATAAATATTTACACTAAATTTACAGAAATGTTTAACAGTGTAGGCACATAAATTACTATATTATTTTACAAAATATACCGTCATAACTGCTATTTACAATACTTTTATTATTCTATGCTCACTCTTAGAAGATAACTAAAATTAAGAATTCTTTCTAAGATTTCCTGAAACGATGAATTATCAATTAAATGTAAATAAGCTCTCAGCTCTTAACATTTAAATTAAGTAAAGTAATGCATAAAATTCAAATCAAAAATTCTAAATAGCTTCCTTTCTATCTTCTCATTCAAAGACTTAAAACTCAAAATTCCATTACGAAAGGATTAAAAGCTATTCCCATTAGGATTTGCTTGATAGTTTTCGTAAAAATATGAGTTATATAATTTAAATGCATGAATATTTGAGAGTTATATAAATGAAGCATACTTATTATAACAGAAATATTTTTGACGCAATAAAAAAGTATATGAAAATAGATGTTTGAACTTTATTTAAAAGAAACAGCCGTTAAAAATAACAAAAATGATATTTATGTTTTATGTTAATATTTTAAAATGTCATTAGTAACATTTAAATCAGTTTAAGGTAATTTATCTTATAATTTAAATAAAATAAAGCTTGTAAATTAAAAGTGAACTGGAGAATTTTTCTGTGAATGATTCTTACGTTGTAAGAAATCTCTAGTGCTAATATTATTTTAACATTGAGATGAAAATGAAATACACACACACACACACACACACACACACACACACACACACACACACACACACACACACAGGTTGGCAAGACGTGCAAACTGAGGACTATGTGTATACACCGCCAATCGGGGACTTCGTAAATAATTGACTTAAAAGCATATTTTTGATAAATAACTATTAATAAAACTCATTCAATTATGAATCAGCTTTGATTTTTCATAAAATTCCAATATTTCTCAATATGTATTTTTACCGTCTAAATGGGGACCTCGATACACCGCAACACACACAGTGAACTCGATACACACAATCAACTGAGGACTTTGTAATTTTACAATCAAATGAGGACATTGACTGTGTTGATACACACAATCAAATGCGGACATGGAGATTTTTTTTTTTTTCTTTTTTTATGTTATGCTGCAATTCATATAATACATGTTGCACATAGTTTAAGAAAATATTTTACAATAATAAAAACGCTCAGATTTGCTAAGTGACTGACGATGCACGATGGCGAATTAAATGCCGCATAAAGTTTTCGGGGATTTTTTTTTTTTTTCTTTAAATGTGTTGTAACGAAAGTATTTGTAATTATGTGAACAGTTTTTGTAATGCAAGTGAATAGTTTTACTAGTATTTTAATGAGTTTCAAAGCGGCTCCTGATCATCAAAATACCAATTTATAATTTATTATGAATAAATGATATTTCGTATACAATATTAAGTATATTGTATTGTAAGCCTATTGATATTGCACAATTTGAAGCTGAGATTTCTTTGATGTTAAGACATAGCCTCCTAAACTAGATGCCTTCCGCGTGGCTCGGAAACTTAGCAGCAGTTCAAGCGGTAAACAGCGCCACCTGATGCAGATTGCGCGACTTTTTCATTCAACTGTCACCAATAATTTTCATAACGGATATATGATATATATAATCGACGTTTCTTCGATTCTGTTCACCTTTTATGTATATCAAATCCCACTTTAAAAAATTTTTGGTGGTTGTTGAATATAAAAGTCGCACAATCTGTACCAGGTGGCGCTGCCTACCACAATGTTTCCGAGCCACGTGAAAGGCATCTAGTTTAGAAGGCTATGGTTAAGACAATTTACAGCGCCCCCTAATGGGAAAAATGTATTAACAGTGTTGTATTCGAAGGGTTTGTTTGAGATTAGAATATATTGCATGTTTAAGTAAGTGTATGGTTTTCATCCTATTTTAAAGTGTGCTTCAGCTTCTCTGGCGATCAAAATACATAAAATCTATTATAAATATTATTTCGCACACATGATTAAGTATGTTCATCACATGATGTGAAATCAGGATTTTATTGTGTTAAAATGCTTACAGTGCCTCATAACATCAGGAATCTTAACTGATTGTGTTGTAATGAAAGAATTTGAGCGAGATTAAGATACATTATGTGTTTAAGTAATTGAATAGTTTTAAGAATAATTTAAAAGTGTTTCGCAGTGCTTCCTGTTGGTAAAAAAAGCAGGTAAGAAAATTGTGTTAATACAAACTGACACTCAAGAACATAATGCACACTGGTAAACCAATTCATAATATACATCGACAAGCTGAGATGAATACACAGTGGCAAGTTAAGACATAATACACACTGGCAAGCTAGAACATAATACAAACCGACAAACAACGGCATAATACACACGTGCTAAGGTAGGACGTAATACACACCGACAAACGAGGACATAATACACACCTGCAAGCGAAGACTTAATACACAACGGCAATTGAAGACCTTCTACATACAGGGAAATGAGGACATGATACACACCGGCAAGTCAGGACCTTTTACACACAGGCAATTGGAGACCTGATACACACCGGCAAATCAAGACCTTTTACACACAGGCAAACGAAGACGTGATACACACCGGCAAATCAAGACCTTTTACACACAGGCAAATGAAGACGTGATACATACCGGCAAATCAAGACCTTTTACACACAGGCAAATGAAGATACGCACCGGCAAGTCAGGACTTTTTACACACAGGCAAATGAAGACGTGACACACACCGGCAAGTCAAGACCTTTGTATATACAGGCAAATGAAGGCGTGATACATACAGGCAAATGAAGACGTGATACACACCGGCAAGTCAAGACCTTTTACACACAGGCAAACAGAGACATAATACACATCAACAATTTAGGATGTAATGCTCGCCACCAAGCGAGGAAATAATGTACACCTATAAGGCAGAACTTTATGAACAATAGCCATAACTAGCCAATTAACAGGTGGTTCAACAGGTTTTAGTTTCCATGAAGAATAAAAATACTTTTATTAATATGAATAAAAGTCATTGTATATATGATTGTATGTCTTTCATCTCCTAAACCCCTGAACCGATTTCAACCAAACGACACAATCAGTGCTTATCACAATGTTTGAATCACTGCGGGTTAAAATTTTTAGTACACGCACAATGGGAGTGTGTGAGGAAAACCCCGCTGGAAAACCACACTTTTGTATATTTCCTACAGTAATAATGTATCTAGAAACTTCAAATTTCATATAACTTCTGATTTATATTTTTTCTAAGTGGATATTTAAAAAAATTCGAAATTAAAAAAAGATGAAATGATTAAGAAACGTTCTAAAACTACGTTTTTATCAAAAATGATCCCAACAGTGGAAAGCAAGGGAAGATTTATTTCGTTAGGAGCATTCCTTCGGTGCGCAAATTTACACGATATTTTAAACGCCTTCTAAATCAGTTTACTTTCAAAATTGAAAAGAATAATTCTCTATTTTACCTTGACGTTTCGATTTCTATATAAAATGACTAGATTTTAACCATTGTCTTCAGAAAACATTATTATGTCTCTCTTCCACATAATCTCTATAATCACCCACCCTAACAGAAAATGGTTGCTTTCTGTATTTATTCTTACCGGCTTCATTTGCTTTCATTTTCTCTGATTCTTCTGATTTTGGGAAGAAATTAACATTTAAAGTTCTTTCTCCAGCTATAGTCCCTCTATGATCGATAGAGCTCTAAAAATCAAAAATTCTAAATGTTCTCTTTTTAACTTGAATTACCAATGTTTCAATCATATAATTTTACATTTTTATTGTTCCTTTTTTTTTTTTTTTTTTTTTCAGAGTATCTACAATTTTTTCACAATTTGGAAATAATAACATTTTTAAACTCGTCAACAATATTAAATTCACTTTTCCTAAAAATTCCATTCCAACTGAGAATTGACGTGGTGTTTAATAATACCTAAGTTATTTGTTGAAACAGATAAATTAGAAGCCTTTTGAAATATCATATAAATAAGCCCACACACAAAAATGATTAAAAATAAATAAATTAATTAAAAAATTAAAAATAATAAATTAAAATTAAAATTAAAATAAATTAAACGCTCGTGATGAAAAGATCTCCAAATTTTCTATTACTTTCCCTTATTGGTCTCATGGGTATTTTTATTTTTACTATTTATTTATTTTATTTATTTATTTTTTATTTTTTAATTTCTAAAATTGGCATTATTTCCTCTCCTATCCCCTCTTCCAATCTGGATTTCTTGGAAGTTTTTTTTTTACATTTTTAAAAATCTTATTAATATTTCTTCAACGCCTTTCATATCTGATGTTTGGAAATTACTCACATAATTTTCTTATGGTCGATCTTTTCTTTCTTTCTTCTTTTTTCTTTCTTTTTTTTTTTTTTTTTTTTTTTTTGTTGTTGTTTTTAATGTCACCATTTATTTTTTGATTAAATTTATTTTTTGATTAAATTTATTTTTGATATTTTTTCTGTTCTTTTATATAATTATCACACCAGATCTTTATTGATTTTAATTTAGCTTGTCTCTTGGATCATTTTTGTGTGTTGCCGCTTTGCTACTTTCATGCCGACTTTATTTGCCCGACTCAGGGTCACAGTTTTATTTCGACCTTAAACTCGGAACATTTGCCGCGATTTATTCCATTTTGTGATGTTGACAGAAAAGTTTTTTTTTTTTTTTTACTCATTGATATACAGGATTAGTTAAAATAGTCTAATGTGTTTTAACGAAGTAAGTGAGCGACAATTTGAAACATATTTTTAAATTTAATAACAACTTAAATATTTTTTGTTAATGTGTACATAATATTCAAACAGGGGTTGTGGATCGGCGAGGCTATAGTCTTTCAACCGAAATGCATGTCATTAAAAATAGAAAGGTTTTAGAAACAATTTTTTAAAATTAATTTTAAATGATTTTAAATTACTCTAGAAATTTTGAAATAAATAACATTTTACACATTAAACTATAGTAATATTCTGCACTAATGTGGATAACGGAAAGAAATGTCAGTGATACACCAGATTACTCTTTTTCATTCGGTCAGGGGAAAAAAAAAAAAAAAAAAGATTTCATCAATTTTAGAAAATTATGGGGTGAAAGGGTGATTTTTTATACCAACTACGTGAAAAATACCAGAGCCGGTAATAGAACCCGGGACTTCTGCTTGAGCATCCACACGTAAAGCGGAAGTTCCGGGTTCGATTCCCGGCTCAGGTATTTTTCACATAGTTGGTATAAAAAATCAGCCTTCCACTCTATAACTTTCTGATATGAACTCTCAGGCTTGATGAATAAATTTCTAAATTAGATTTCATCAAAGTTATGAGTAAATTTGAATGATCCACTGGCTGCTGACGAGTTCTTTAAAATGCATTTTTCAGGTTTATTCCCAGTTAGATCTGGGGCCGCGGTAGCCCAGTCGGTAGAGCGCCGGCCTCGTAATTGGAAGATTGCGGGTTCGGTACTCGAACCGGCCAAAGACCGTCGTGTACACTAATGGTGGCTGGTGCACGTAAAATCTGTCGTGGCCGCAATGTCCTCCATGTTCCCATCAAAAATTATACCTCTGGGGGTCACCGAAGCGGGAGAGCCATCCCTTCCGTGGAGGATCAAAATTGTGATGGCATATCTCCGGACCACCTCTAGGGGTGTGTCCCAGACCGTCGCCAATTGCCCATCTGCGCAGCAGTAGTGCGACGTTAAACCCAACCATCCAACCATCCATCCATCCCAGTTAGATCTGATAATATTGAGATCTGACTGTATATTTATAATCAAATTTTTGTCCGTGTTATATAGGTCCTGCTTAAAAGTTGGTTCAAATGCCCACAAGCAACATTGAATTATTTGTATATTTTTTGTCGCTACATTACAGACCATAGATTGCATTTTAATAATGTTAATTTACATTCCATATAATATTATTAACGTACGTTTTTAGAGTGCTGAAAATGAAATACTTTGTATATATATTTTTAGCATAAATGAATATATAGATAATTGTATCGTATTTATTATTCTTAAACTGTTCTTCCTTTGTGTAAATCTATATATTAATGCATAATAACTGTATTTTTTTTTATTTGCACATTTTTACATTTATTTCAACTCCTAGTAGAAATCTTTGCGATTTTGGACAATGATAGTTGGCTTTGAAGCCAACAATGAATTTCGACTAAGTATCAATTTATGAATTTCGAATTAGGGTTGATTAAATTTAGAATCTCGGATTAAGAATTTCTAACGAATTTATTTTCGATTCAAATTCTGCAACTTTTACCCAAACACAAATCAGAATAACATGCATATTAATCAAATGAGAATAAGTTTAAATCTACTTACCCTCTCTGCCAGATTTCCCGGGATTAGTAACTATAATGCCAATGCATAGACTCAGACATCTAAGATCTGCTTAACAAACGATTTATTGTTACAATCCTAACTTATGTTATGGAAAATCAATAAGAACTAATAAAGTTTATGATTTAGAAAGAGTTTTGTTTCTCGGTTTAAGATGCATTGCATCTCTTTTCGATTCGATTCGGCGACTGACTCAATCAGCTCCGTCCCGTCACACAAGAGTTCTGTGCTGCGCATCGTATTATCTACTTCCCTTCTCCCCGACATCCTCCGGGGGGGGGGGGGCTGAGCATGGCAGACTGGCAATCCGATTCACTGGTCTCTTGATTATTCCCGAGGGCGTCTTCAGAGTAACAACTCGAATGATGCCATCCTCACCAGGATGGACGTCCAGAATTCGGGCAAGGGTCCAGTGTGCTGGCTGAATTGAGGGTTCTAAGACGAGAACTAGTTCTCCGGAATGCAGATGGGTAACACCACTTTTCCATTTGGCTCTAGAATGTAGAGAGGTAAGATAAGATTTCGTCCAGGTGTTCCAAAAGGACCTTTTGATCTGCTGAAGGAGTTTCCATCTGGAAGAAAAACTGGTACAAAATTGATTAGTTTGGTTAAGAGATTGTTCAGGAAGCTGAAGAAGCGGAGCCCCAATTAGGAAGTGTCCTGGTGTAAGTACTAAGAAATTATTGGGCTCGGTGGAAAGTGGGACTAAGGGTCGTGAATTTAAGCAAGACTCAATAGTTGTGAGAATCGTAGCACACTCCTCAAACGATAGGCAACTGCCTTTACACGCTTTAATTAAATGGCGTTTAGCCAATTTAACGGAAGATTCCCATAGGCCGCCAAAGTTAGGCCCGTAAGGTGGCATAAAATGCCAATGAATTTGTCTATTTGCGACAAAGTCTTGAATAGTATTGGTTTTTGAAAGTGTCACGAGTTTCTTCAAATGGGCATGGGCACCAACAAAGTTGCGTCCGTTATCGGAGTAAATGTCAGTAGGATAACCTCGACGCCCTATGAATCTTTGTAGGGCATATAAAAAATGCTCGGTAGATAAACTAGTTACTAATTCGAGATGAATTGCCTTGGTGCACATGCAGATAAAAAGGCAAATATAGGATTTAAATTTGGTAACTTTCCGTTTGTGGTCACACTTAGTTTCTATAGGACCTTGATAATCAATTCCGACATGTTGAAATGGCCTACAAGGGTTGACTCTTGCACTGGGTAAGTCACCCATAAGTTGTTGAATTGGTGTCGGTTGGACTTTGGCACAAGTGACACATTTACGAAGCTCTTTTTTCACAGTGGATCTACCATCAGGAATCCAGCAAGACTGGCGAATGAGATTTAATACTAGGTCGACACCTCCATGAAGACTATACATGTGAAAATGTCTTATTAATGTCGATGTAAAAGGGTGATTTTTAGGTATGAGTATTGGATGTTTAGTATCATAGGGCAGAGTGATGTTTTTATCAATTCGACCTCCCACTCTCAATAGATTTTCTGAATCAAGAAACACATTGAGAGATTTTAATTTACTGCTGTTTGCCACGGGTTGGCCGCGCTGCAAAAGGGCGATTTCTGAAGCAAAGGACCTTTGTTGGACGAATTTAATAACAATTTTTCTAGCTTCTGAAATTTCTTGTACTGAGACTGGTCCTTTCAATTTTGTAGCATTTCTACTATTATAAATAAACCTCTTCATAAATGCAATTACACGAAAAAGTTTATTACTTGATGAAAATTTTGAAACCAAATCCTCTATAACGGATTCATGCATTGGAGTTGACTCTATTAGTCCAGGAATTCCCACAACTGTACATGGGACTGAGGTAGCAATCTTGGACTCGTGATCTGAGACCGGGATCTTTGACCAATCAGGTCCAGACCACCACAAGTTAAAGTGGTTTAATTTGTCGGGTAACAGCCCACGGGTTGCACAGTCTGCTGGGTTATGTTTGCTTGGTAAGTGATGCCATGATGTTGGGTCTGTGAGAGCTCTAATTTTGTTTACTCGGTGTAGGACATATGTGTTGCCCTTTAAGGGTGGATTTAAGATCCAACTACGGGCGATTGTTGAGTCTGTCCATAGGAGAATTTCGTCATCCTGATAACCCAGCGAGCTCTGGACGACTGACAAAAGTTCCGATATTAATACAGCCGCGCATAGCTCCAACCTAGGCAAGGTAATGGGTTTTAAAGGAGCTACACGGGTTTTAGCTGCAATCAATTTTAAAGATGAGTTCTGACTTGGGCGTATATGTATTACGGCAGCATATGCCTTTGTTGACGCATCACAAAATCCCAGAATCTGGTAAATAGGTTCGGATTTCAGGTCTAAAAATCTGGGTACTGACATGGCCTTAAAGGATTCAATTTTTTCAAAGAATTCATTCCACCTGATTTGAATTTCTGGTGGTAAAGGATCATCCCAACCAAGTTTTAGCTTCCAAACATCTTGTAGAAGCAATTTTAAAAGAATAGTGGCAGGGGATAACAGACCCAAAGGGTCGAAGATGCGGGCAATTACGGACAATAATTGTCTTTTTGTTGTGACGTTTTCTTCTGTGTTGACGCCAACCTGCAGTGTATCCGATGTTAAATTCAAGTTTAGTCCTAAAATACGTTGGGATTGATCGGGGTTTAAGGATAATTCCTGATTTGTTGATTTTAGAGGTTCTGGGACTTGAACTAGAGCTTCCACATAATTTGAAGCCCATTTTCGCAGCTTGAAGCCCCCAACATTAAATAATGCCTGAAGGTCTGTGACCAAAGATTGAGCGGCTTCGATTGTTTCAGCCCCTCCAAGGAAATCGTCCATATACAGGTTGTTGCGGGCAGCCTGCACAGCTACGGGAAAATTGGGTTCTTCATCGTTTAATAGCTGTAATATGGTACGCAGGGCTAAAAATGGAGCACAGGCAATGCCATAAGTAACCGTTTTCAATTTATACACTCTGAGTGGATCTGAAACATTGGCCCTCCAAAATATTCTTTGAAAGTCTGTATCAGGCTCTGCGACTAGAATTTGTCGAAACATTTTTTCGATATCGCACGAGAGGGCGACTTTATTTAAACGGAATCTGATTAAGTTGCTGAAAATACTGGACTGAAGTTTTGGCCCTTCATGCAAGTTAGAGTTCAGGGATTTGCCATTTGTAGTTAAGGCCGACGCATTGAACACTACTCATAGTTTGGTAGTGTTACTATTTTCATTAATAACTCCATGATGGGGCATATAATAATTGGGTTGACTGTTAAGTTCCTCAGCTCTTAGTAGAGTCATATGACCTAGATCGGAGTACTCACACATAAACTGAGCATACTCCTTTTTTAGGTTAGGATTCTGCGCAAATCGATTTTCCAGTTTCTTAAACATTTTTAGTGCACAGTTGGCACTTTCACCTAAATCTATCTCATCATGGAGGGGTAATTTCACCACATAGCGCCCTTCAGGGTTGCGCTTGGTGGAAGATTTATATAGTTCCTCAGCCGGATCGGCTTCGGTTTCACTCTTAGAAGATATTATTGACTGATTGTCAAAAAACTCGTTCAAGTTAAGGCAGTGTAACGAGGAGCTATATGTTGATTCTGGTTCCATTCCATCCCTTGAGAGGGGGCCACTGAGTAAGTATCCAAGTGAACTGGGATTGGCAGATGGTTCTCCTGGCCTTCCCGATACTGTTGTGCCACAAATTAGTGACGCAAAAATATCTGCGCCTAATAATACTTCGATTGGTTGTTGCTTGAAGAAATTCATATCGGCTAACTGAAGATTTTTTGTATGTGGCCAAGACGTCGTTTTCACCCGGAAATTTGGCAGAGGGGTAGTAACCCTATTTACTACTAGCGCTTTCAAGTTCCTATACTCGTTAGCGAAATATGGCGAGAATGAGAATTCCGTAAAATTTAAAACAGTTTCTGCGGAAAGACCGTTTATGCCTATAAGTCGACGAGAAGTGCCAAACAAAGGCAAATTTAGCTTCTCAACGCACTCCTTTGTAATGAGACTATTTTGTGAGGCACTATCAACTAACGCCCGACATTGAATAATTTTACCGTTAGGTGACCTAACCTTTATAAGGGCAGTAGCCAATAACACCTTTTGGTTATTAAAATTTGCATTAGATTGTGAACTGTTGGCCACCGACGTAGCAACAAGGCCGCCTCCCTGATCTGCAGAATTCTGTGTATAAATGTGCAGAAGAGTGTGATGTGAACCTGCACATACCTTACATTTAATATTAATTCTACATTGTCGCACTTGATGATTAGTTCGCAAACAATTTTCACACAATCCCTTTGATTTAACTATGTCCCATCGCTCCTGAACACCAATTCGATTGAATTTGGGACATTTAAACAATTGATGTACTTGAGAACAGGCGACGCATTTATTTTCTTTGACTAGTATTGAATTATTGATACAAGATTTTTTTACACTACTACCTTCTACTGGTTTCTTAAACATCCCCAGTTTATTTTCAAGCTTTGTTTGACTCGACGCCTCCCTTTCAATGAATGTACGAAACGAATTTAAATCGGGAATAGTTTGCGTATTCTCTAGACTGAGCTCCCACCTATGCCTAACGGATGAATCCACTTTTGAAATCATGAAATTTATAAGAATAAGATCGCTAAGAGGATTAGAGTCCAATCCGAGGGTCGATAAATTTCGCACCACTTCGTTACAAGTATCTATTAAATTGAAAAACGATTTAGGATCATCCGCTTTGTTTACCTTTACTGAAAAGATTTTATTTATTTGAGTTATAGCTAATTGACGTTTATTTTCGTAGCGCTGAGTAAGAATTTCCCAACAGTGTTTAAGATTTTCCGATTGTAACGAAAATCCGCGAATAAGTTTTGATGCACTACCTCTTACACACGATTGGAGGTATTGTAGCTTTTCAACCTCACTAAGGCTGTCATTATCCAGAATAGATGATTTAAATAAATTTTTAAATGACAACCAAGATTCATTATCCCCGTAAAAATAAGGAATTTCAAGTTTGGGAAGACTAATATGCGAATTAACAGAAGTCCCTGGTTTGGTACGTGCCTCATTATTTACATTTGGGGTATTTGATTGCGATTTACTCTCCAACACAACAGACAACTCCAACAGAATGTCCCGATTTTTCATCACTTCTTCAAAGTTTTCATCGTTTTCCTCTTCGGAAAAATTTGTAACTATTTCCTCGAATTTAATCTCCAGTACATTTACCTTATCTTTTAGGATCTTTAATCTGGCTTGATCGCTTTTATCGCAATCATTGACCTTCGATTTTATAAATTCTATTTCCCTAATAACATTTTCAAATTTTATCACTTCATTAGATTTTGGGAACAACGCATTAATTTGGGAACAACGCATAATGATTTATTTTCAACAAATAAATTTTAATTTCCTTTAACGTTCTTATACAGTAAGTTTTATACTACGTAAACAAAAGAATTTTTTCAATTTACATTTTTTTTTTTTTTTTTTTAATTTTTTTTTTAATTTTTTTTGCACTCTTTTCGGCGTCATTCGCCCTTGTTTTACCCTTTCTACCCATCTTATTAGCAAACTAATTACAAACAATTAAATTTAAATATGAATTAATCGATCGAATTAAATTATTATTCTGCAGATCAGGAAGTAAAACAAAACAAAAATATAAGAACAAATGAAAAGAAACACACATATAGAATTTTTTTTTTTTTTTTTTTTTTACTGAAATAAATAAACTAATAAAATATTAAATGCACCTTTTTCATTCTCATACACTCCTTTATTCAACAATTAATTAATATGAAAGTTTATTTCTGAAATTCCAAACCGAAACTTTCGGTTTGAAAACCAAACTATTTTGAATTACGTTTTCTCTCAAAACAAAACTTCTAAACCCGAACTACTTTGAATTACGTTTTATATCAAAACAATTTAACTTCATATTAATGATTTATTTTCAACAAATAAATTTTAATTTCCTTTAACGTTCTTATACAGTAAGTTTTATACTACGTAAACAAAAGAATTTTTTCAATTTACAATTTTTTTTTTTTTTTTTTTTTTTTTAATTTAACGAATTACGATTAATTATATTATCTAATTAAATTAATAGATAATTAAGCCTCCGTGAATCGACGGACCACTATGGCTTTGAAGCCAACAATGAATTTCGACTAAGTATCAATTTATGAATTTCGAATTAGGGTTGATTAAATTTAGAATCTCGGATTAAGAATTTCTAACGAATTTATTTTCGATTCAAATTCTGCAACTTTTACCCAAACACAAATCAGAATAACATGCATATTAATCAAATGAGAATAAGTTTAAATCTACTTACCCTCTCTGCCAGATTTCCCGGGATTAGTAACTATAATGCCAATGCATAGACTCAGACATCTAATATCTGCTTAACAAACGATTTATTGTTACAATCCTAACTTATGTTATGGAAAATCAATAAGAACTAATAAAGTTTATGATTTAGAAAGAGTTTTGTTTCTCGGTTTAAGATGCATTGCATCTCTTTTCGATTCGATTCGGCGACTGACTCAATCAGCTCCGTCCCGTCACACAAGAGTTCTGTGCTGCGCATCGTATTCTCTACTCCCCTTCTCCCCGACAATAGTGATTTTACATGATTTAATGCATCACTGTCTCAGAAACAGCTCATTATTTTTTAACCCTGCTACTGTAAATGCCGTTGTTAGCAATTTTTGGACAATCTCGAAGTTATTTTTCTACATTAATTGAATTGTTCAACTTATTTTCTTTTATTTCTATGCTTCATTTCCACATATAATAACTTAGTACTTGGATGACCGAGTTCACTCGGTCTCATTGTAAAAATCATTCGTAGTGCAGATGCTGTGATTTGTTTTCAGGTAAACATAAATATGTTTATTATTTGTTTGCTCAGTGCGGAGATCGAGTTACCAATGCATGCTAATTTTCCTCGATATAAGGAAAGTTCAAATCCAATTATCATATTAAATCTCTAACTACAGTTTATTATCAAAATCATTTATATAGTTTCTTAAAAGACAAGATTTCTGCTACACATTATTCTAGTACAGTTACGGTTCCCTTTTCTAAAAATGATGATAAATGAAGCCGTTTTTAGTTTTAAAAATAACCTCTAGCATTTTTCCTTTAATCCTTTCAACAGTTTCTATTAAAAAAAAAAAAAAAAAAAAAAAGGTTATGCCGCCTTTTTTTGTGGTATGCGGTTTACCAGTGAACGCTAATTACAATGAAGATGAGTGTTATTCAAACGCAAATTAAAATGTCATCTCAAAAACACATCAACTCTAAAGATTTATTAAAGACATTCGAGGGTTCAAAAAAAAAAAAAAAAAAAAAAAAAAAACGAAGTTTTTGCCATTTTTCCTGGGGGAAGTGCGGTTTACCGATAAATATTAAATGTTCTAAAGAGAAT
>OZ005655.1:129192163-129231163 GCA_963930645.1 Salticus scenicus | reverse complement strand
GACTAATATTGGAAAACACAAAAATAATTTTAAATATTAAAAAAGCACAAAATAAAATGTTTTAAGTAAAAAATACATAAAAAAAATTTTTTTAGAAGCTTTATATGTATATATGTATATTATATATTACTATTATATGAAATTAGATTTGTCATCGGCTTTTTGTCACGTTAAAAAAAACAAGACGCTTCCATTATATATATATTTAAAAAAAAAAAAAAAATTGTAAGCAACTCATTGTATCTTTTAATGAATCAGCTGGTTACAGCGTCCTGTTGATAGTGCGAGAGTCGTGTGTTAGATCCTCGCCGGGCCGAGGTGTTATTTTTTGCAAATAATTAATAGAAAAAGTGTCAATTGATAAAAGAAAATATTTTATTGTGTACACAGTATCCTAATAATGTTTGAAGACTTCATTTAAATAGCTTTTTATCTAGTAACTAAAAAGCACAAAATAAAAATTTAAATAAAAATAAAGAAATAAACATTTTTTTTTTTTTTTTTTTTTTTTTTTTTAGAAGCTATGTATTTTGCTATCGCGTCTTCATGTCACGCTAATAAATAAGGCACCTCAAATTTAAAGTAAATATCAGCAGTCTTTATAGTCACTCGTTGGCTCAGTTGGTTAGAGCGTCAAGTTGCTAATACGATGGTGGTGAGTTCCATCCCCGAAGGATCGATGTGCTACATTTTACAGATGAAATGTGTAATAGAAAATATGCCAATTGATAAAAGAAAATTTTTATTGTCTACACAGTATTCTAAGAATTTTTGAAGAGTTTTTTTAAGGAAGCCTTTTTTTAGATACTAAAAAACACAAAATATAAAGTTATATATATATATATATATATATATATATATTCTTTTAGAAGCTTTTTATTGAAATTGGATATTTATCATCGTGTCTTTGTGTCATTCTGAAAAAGAAGGCGCCTCCACTTTAATGTAAATTTAAACAAATTTTTCTTTGCTTGTTAGCGCATTTAGTTAGAGCGTCATGGTGATAGCGCGATGCTCGTGGGTTCGATCCTCGCAAGCCGATGTGTTATTTTTTTGCAGATAATTAATAGAAACTATGTCAATTGATAAAAGAAAATCATTCGTTGCCTACACAGTGTCCTAAGGAATTTTGATAGTTTTTTAAAGAAACTTCTTTTTGAGTTACTAAACGCACAAAATAAAAATTTCAGTAAAAATAAAAATAAATAATTGGATAAAAATATAAGTAAGTAAATAAATAAATAAAAATAACACTGAAAGTTTTTTATTATTGTGAAGCCCTAAAGAGCCTAAAATTAAAATTTATTCTTTCAGAGATATACTATAAAATCATAAAAGTTTCAACAACAAGAAAATTTTAAAGAAAAATATAGATATTTTATTTTTGCAAAACATGAAAAATTTTAAATATTCCAAATATTTTAAAAAGCATTCGAGAACAATATTTCTTTTGTATAAGTATTTGTTAGATTTTTCTAGAATGTTCTATGATTTTTCTTGACAGTTATTAGACTTTTGGTTAGAGCGTCATGCTGATAACGCGATGGTCCCGGATTCGGTCCTCGAAAGACGATATAGTACTTTTTTTGCAGATAAATAATAGAAAAAAAAATGTCAATTGATAAACGACAATCTTCCGTTGTCTACAAAATATCCAAAGAAATTTTAATTAGTTTTCTTAAGAAGCTTTTTTCTATTTTGTAACTAAAAAGCACAAAATAAAATTTAAGTAAAAAATCATTTTTTAAAGTAAGAAGCTTTTTATTGTGAAGCCCTAAAAAGCATAAAATAAAATGTATTCTAGCAAAAACATGCTACAAAGAAATGAAAGTTTCAACACTAAGAAAATTTTAGAGAAAAATATAGGTACTTTCCTTTTGCAAGAGATGAAAAAATTTTAATGTTCAAAATATTTTAAAAAGCTTTCGAGACATTTGAGATTTCTGGCCTAACGAATGATTTTACAAAAACTAATAACTAAGAATATTGGTCTCGAAAGCTTTTTAAAATATTTTGAACATTAAAATTTTTTCATCTCTTGCAAAAGGAAAGTACCTATATTTTTCTCTAAAATTTTCTTAGTGTTGAAACTTTCATTTCTTTGTAGCATGTTTTTGCTAGAATACATTTTATTTTATGCTTTTTAGGGCTTCACAATAAAAAGCTTCTTACTTTAAAAAATGATTTTTTACTTAAATTTTATTTAAGAATCAGGTGAGGAAAACGCCAAATGTCGATATTGCATTTTTTATAAAAAGAAATTGAAGCAGCCTACTATTTTATTTTTTAATTCCACAGAAAGTATTTCTTATTCAACCGATCCTTTACTTTTACATTTTTATGTGTATTTAATATGAATATGAATATTTAGTCACAAAGTTAATGCGCAAGTCTTAGTAGTTCAGAATTTCAGATAATCACAAGCACTGAGACTAAAGCAGATTAATGCAATAATGATGATATATTTATCATCTAACAAATAAACGAGAATTTGAGAATTGCGAAACTGTATTTAAATGATTTAGTTTCCTTAATCTCCTATGATGAACATATCATTTAATTTCAACATGTCTTCTCAGTTTTATCCTGAAGCTAAATAAACATTTTGTTCACTAAAATACATAAACTACAAAATAAATAAAATGTTTTATTTCTTTTAAGACATTTTTGAGAGTACATTTTACAGTCGGTAACAAAAGTATCCGAACACTATCAAAAATTCCTATATAAAAAAAAGTAGAGTTAATACTGTTTGGTTAAATAAATCCTTGTCGAATCACGTTCTTAATCAGTATAAGAACATGATTCGACAAGTATTTATTTAACAAAACAGTATTAACTCTACTTTTTTTTATGTAGGAATTTTTGATAGTGTTCGGATACTTTGTTACCGACTGTGCGTTAGATTTATAAACGTAAAATACATTACTTGGAAATAAATTTTTCTTTGGACCTGATTTTACTTATAAAATATCTTAAAATTTACAAAATTTGTACTTTAAAAATATAATTGTATATAATAAATGTGTGGTTAATTATGGATGTAATTTTCTTGCAAATTAATATTTCAAAGAAATATTACTTGTTTCTGTTTCTAGGAGCAGCCATTTTTTTTAAACATTGTAGTAAAAATTTCGACTCGTGAAAAAAAAAAAAAAAAAAAAAAAAAAAAAAAAACCTAAAAAAGCGGTTCATTGAAGTGTTTAAGCCAGGGATGGTTGATTGGTTATTTCGTATGTGGCTTAAGGTCAATTGGCTACTCTAGGTTTGTAAGCATAGGTGGGATGTTCTCCGTTGGGGGTCTTTTTAGGGGGTCAAGCCCGAATATACGCGAGTTTTGGAGAAAATCACGGAAAATTCCGAACGGCTAGATCTATAAGTGCAACCTGGGAAAGAATCCGGCACTGCTCATCTACCAGCTCTGAGCATAGAACCACTCGACGAGTAATGAGGCATAAGCCAGGGATGATAAATTTCCTCCATCTTTGTTATTAGTGAAAGAAATAATCTCTATCCTAATTAAACATGAAATTTTTGGAAATAAAAATATCATAAATATTTCTGTGTAAAACTATTAGTAACAAAAAAAGTGGAATTTTCTCATTCCCGTATAAATATGCCTTGTTTTTAAACTTCTTGAGCGCTTATAAAACAATTATACTGGCATTCAACTAATTTTTATTCCCGAGGGAAAGATAGAACTTCTCGATGTGTATTTCTTCACGATATACAAGATATTTACATTAAGATTTAAATATTTAAATTTAACAGATTCTTATCTAATAAAAGGATGATCATTATTAAGATCCTTATATAATGAAAATTTAAGCAAATCAGGTCTTCAATGCGCTTTTTTAAATGCGAATTTGAAATTTCTATGTGACTACCACAATTACGGAACAAAATTGTTAACAAGCATATTCAAAATATTTAAAAGACAAGTCCAACGTTGAACCTTAGTTGATTTCCAACTTATTGGTCAGCAATTTGATGCCTTGTTTCGGATGTTATCGCAATGACAAATTTTAGCTATGTAAAAGCATCAGCGAAAGACCCACGCCCCTCCTACCAAATTTTGAAAAAGGCGAAACACATACTCAATTAATTTGGCAGGGGCCTCTTTTGGTGAAACAAATTCAGACCCGACGAGGATAGGTGGGGGAGAGGGCGTTAAGGAGGGCAATTTAAAATTTTCAAATTGTAAAGTATGTGTGATACATCTTTGAAAATTTCTGTTCAAACATCAATCAATGAATTTGATATAAATAGTTTTGTCCTGCGATGATTATTAAAGATACATGAGTATAAAATCCACATTTTTAAAACCTGAAAAAAGTTTCATACTCCTCCTATCTTGGAAATGAGTGAGAATATTGAAAAATGGCGAATCACATGTTCAATGAATTTGTGGGGATATTTTTAGGGAAAATAGTTAGGGCCAGGGGGTAGGAATCCGAAACAAAGTGTAACTTTAAAATTTCAAATGGAAAGGTATACCTTGTGATAAATCCTTGGACCAATCGCTTCAAGACAATGAATTTGATATAATTAATAAAAGAGATACATGAATTTTGAAATATGAATTTTATAGTCATGTATCTTCTTTAATAATCATCATAAGACACAATAATTTATATAAAATTTATTATCTAGAGTAGGCGTTTCCAGGGATGTATCACAATTCATACCTTTTTATATGAAATTTTAAATCTGCCATCTCTAATCCCCCCCCCCCCCCCACACTGCTTCCTGTGTCCAAATTTTTTTCAACAAAAGACGTCCTTCTCGAATTCATTGAACATGTGCTTCGCTATTTTTAAAAAATCCGACGTAATTCGGAGATAGCAGGAGGGGTGGGAATTTTGGTGAACCCTCTTTATATATATATAGATATCGATGGATAAATAGATAGATAAACTAAGTGATAGATAAACTAAATAAATCAATCTAAAAGTAAAACTAAAGATTAAAGTTACTTCTTTAAAAGATTCAATTCTTAATGAAATCATACATACATTTTGTGCATCGTATATGATCTAGTAATGATAAACGTTATATCTAATTCATTTGAACTGGCAAGATAAAATTAAGAGGGCTGTAAACATTTTTATATTTTTCTCTAATCAATTTCATTGAACATTAATACATAATACCTGGTGTCATATTTTTATAAAGCATTTCTCTCGTGATAATTAACTATTCATTTTATTTTTAAATATTTTGAAAGGCAAATTAAATGAGACTTCAAAATCTGGGAGGGGAACATGTCCCTTTCTCTACTTGTCCGTAACCGCTGATGCCCATAATCTAATTCGAACTACATTAAGTAAAAAGTTTTATTTTCTAGAAACATGCATGACGTAAGTAAATTTAATAGTATTTCATATAACAGCCTCCTCTCTGTTATGCTTTGAAATAAAGATGTTTATACTTTATTACTACGTCAGTTACACAAAGCAATTTGACTTGTTTCTAAACAGAAATCGGTTATTAAATAACTCAGCTATACAGTCATAAATGTTTACGTCTCTTCGATGAAGTTATAACCGAATTCGGCTGCATATTTATTTTTTCATGCCTATGTTCCATCAAATATATATTCTGCACACCTCTTTAAAAAAATTAAAATGTATTTTTAAACAAATATTTGTAATATTAAATGTGCATGTTAGCTGTGGATATATGTGCCAATTGACTTTTTGAAGTTTGTTAAAATAATAGTAATAATAATAATAATAATAAAAACTATAAAAAAAAATTATAACATATATTCTGTATATGTATGCTTCATTTTATATATTCATATATATATTGCAGTTAAAATGCTTTTTATTTTCTTACATTAATGAGTAATTGTGAATATTTATTCATACAGCTAATGTTAACTTATATATATTGAAACATTGGCTGTTCGGAATTCCAACCACTCCCAAGCACTTAGACTAAAACAAATTAATGCACTAACGATGATATATCTTTCATCTGACAGATAAATAGGAATTTCAGAATTAGGAGAGCGTATTTAAGTCCTTTAGTTTACTTAATCTGTTATAATGTGCATATCATTAAATTTCAGTATCTCCCATCTGCTGTTAGATATATCCTAAATCTACACAAACTTTCTGTTAAGTAAAATGCATTAACTGTGATATAAATAAAATGTTTAAATATAAAAATATTTTATTTCGGTTAGCACCCAATTTAGATTTATAAAGGTTATGTAAACCTAAGAAAACGAAATTAAGAAATTCTACGTAAGAAATTTTTTAATTGGACCTTAATTTAATTAGTAATACTTTAAAAATAGCTTAAAATTTAAAACATTAGTATGAATTAGGAATATCGGTATAAATTGTAAGCATATTTATGCAGAATTGTTCTTAGAAGTTTACATTTTCCTGGGATTAGCAATTTATAATGCATTCGAGCGAAAGTTGTGAAATGGCAAAAAGGATCATACAAGAAAAGGAATACAAGTAAATGAAAACTGGACTGAGTACCAATATCAAAAATCAGGTGACAAAATACCAAAAATATATATTTCCAAGAAACTTGATATATGAAGCATAGAAGCTATGAAACAGAGAACTTGATAGCCCCCTGAAGCTATTCATGATGGTGTTTAATGCTAAAAAAATTAGAACGAGCTAAGAAACGAGTCATTTTACAAACATGTGATAAAAATTAAGATTTACCAGGAATGGTAAAATTATCATGCTTCTCTCACTGTCAGACTTAATCAAAAGAATATTATATGTTTGCACCAAAACAGCACTACAACATTTGGGCACACTGTAGAAAATAGTTTCTTAAAAATAAGTATATATTGTCTCAAAATAGCTTCGAAACAAAATATACTTACATTTGAAAACCCGTGTACTCATTTTTGAGTACATTGACATGTTAAACATGGCGATATTGGGATTCTTATTGGTCAACCCCATTTTTGAGCATGTCAATATACTGAAAAATGAGTACAGGGGTTTTCAAATTTAAGTATATATTGTTTCGGGGCTATTTTGAGACAATATATAATTATTTTTAAGAACCTACTTTTTACAGTGTATGCATTAAATAAATTATACAAATTGTTACTTTATTTTATTTGTTTACATTTATTTTTTTAAGCATTCAGATGCAGTGCATCCTCAATGTAAGGATTTTGCAAAACAATAATAACAATAATAAAAACACAGCATGTTTCTTTTGAATTTTGCTCAATTTTAGATTTTTTAAGAAAAGGGTGTTTTTGGCACGACTAGTATGCCTGGCATAAAATATAATTAAGCATCATATTAAAGAGTTGTAGATAATCAGGGCATTTTTTATAAATTTTGTCGCTGAAATAGACCAGACATTTTTCGCCAAGGGCTTTATATTCGCGACTGCCATTTTACGCAAGTAGCATATAAAAAATATAATTAAATCGTAAAATATTGTAAAAAAAAAAAAAAAATAATAATGAAAGAAACGATAATCGCATAAACTATTTATTTATTTATTTATTTATGTTATTTTATTATTATTATTATTATTATTGACTCAATCATCTTATAGAAAAAGCCAAAACGGTGATAAAAATACAAAAGTCATCAATGGGAGCTATAATGCATGATTAAAATTACATACTGATTAATTTTTCTATATATCAACCACTATTAACTAACCATAAAATATTTAAAATGGAAAATGTATTTTATATAAAAAAAAGCCCTCCCATATAGTAGACGTATTACTCATAGCATATTGTAATATTATATTTGGCATGAAGTTGCTGTCATTTTATAGTCGACTCAAACATGAATGCTTTTGCCTATTTTTTTTTTTTTTTTTAACGGGAACAAATCCTTGAATTTACACCGAAATAAACTACTCACTAGCTGGAACCCGTCGAATTCGACGATCACTTTATTGACCGTAATGTTTCAAAAACCGTCGCATCAATTTTTAAATGTATTTCATGTTAAAATATCTAATATAATTTACGATATTTCACTTAAAAAAAGAAAGTCGGAAAAATGCTTATAAATCGAAATACTATGTATGACATCACTTTCTACAATGTACTCTCAATGTGACGTCAAACTGACTTCCAATAAACAGATGCTGTCTTTTATTTTCTATTTCGTTTAATACTGAGACTATATGTTAGCTGACCCGTCCGGCGTTGCCCGGGCCCATGATACCTTAATGAACCTTAAATTTGTATTATTTTATACCTTTAACTCGATATTGTTTGAATTTCTGTTTTTAAATGAAAGCATCACGAAAAAAATAATCATCTGTAACAAAACAATTACCTCGATCCGATCGAAACTCTGCCTTGTGACCTCGGTGCTTGCAGCAGCGCATACACGGCGCTAACAACATAAAGAAATTCCCAAAAATTAACCGGGAACCGAACGAACCAGCCCGGCAATGCCTGGGCCCGTGATAATAACCTTAAATGAACCTTAAATTTGTTAGATTTTATATCTTTAACTCGAATTTGTTTAAAATTCTATTTTTAAATAAAAGCATTGCGAAAAAAAATAAACAGCTGTAACAAAAAATAATTATCTCGAACCGAACGAAACTCTGCCTTGTGACCCCGGTGCCTGCGGCAGTGCATACGCGGGCCGCTAACAACATAAAAAAAAATTCCCAAAAATTAACCTGGAACCGAACGAACCCGCCCGGTAATGCCCGGGCCCTTGATAATAACCTTAAATGAGCCTTAAATTTGTATGGTTTTATATCTTTAACTCGATTTTCTTTGAATTTCTATTTTTAAATGAAAACATCTCAAAATAAATATTCATCTGTAACAAAAAAAATTACCTCAAACAGATCGGAACTCGGGTTCGTGACCCAGTGCTTGCGGCACGTATATGCAGGCCGCTAATAACATGGAAAAATTCTCAAAAATTAACCTTGAACCGAACAAACCTCTGACTCGTGTAACCGCTGCCCGTCGCAGTGGCACCGTATAGCAGGCATGGTACGCACGCGCTGCAAAATCCACTTTCCTCCACCAGGGAGCGCAGTATGTTGTACACGAACATCATCAATCGCCTTGAATTTCCAAGACCTTTCAAATAAGGGGTCACATGGTGGTATCAACTGCAAAATCCTTTAGTTACACTTTCCACCGCCAGGGGGCTCAGCGTATTCTATACATAAACACCAACGGTCAGGAAATATCAAGACCTTTAAAATAAGTCGTAACATGATAGGGTCTACTGCAAAATCACCTAGTTCCATTTTTAACCACCAGGGGGCGCACTATATTGTATACAAACATCCCCAATCAACATGAAATTTCAAGACCTCTATCAACAATCGCCTTGAATTTCCAAGACCTTTCAAATAAAGTGCCACATGGTGGTGTCAACTGCAAAATCCTTTAGTTGCACTTTCCACCACCAGAGGGCACAGTGAGTTCTGTACGAAGATCACCAACCGTCAGGAAATACCAAGACCTTTAAAATAAGGTGCAACATGATATGGTCTACAGCAAAATCACTTAGTTCCATTTTTCACCACCAGGGGTCGCACTATGCTGTATACAAACATCCCCAATCGACATGAAATTTGAAGACCTTTAAAATGAGGTGCTACATGTATGGGTCTAGAACGGATTTCCCTCTCAAACTAATTTCCCCCCTTTCCCCTCCTTTCCAAATCTACTTTCCCCCTTTCCCCCCCCTTTAAAATCGAAAATTCCAAATTCGCAGATATTGATTTTTTAGTATTCGACTCTAGTCCCCATATGTACAATTTCTTCACCGTGAAGTAATTTGAAGCTTAGTTAAGCTCGTAAACGTGTTTTTAACCCAAACGGGTGGGAAGAAACGTTTTCCCACCCGTTTCCGCCGGGGCAGAAACGGTTTCCCCCCGGGTGGGAAAGCGTTCGACTTTTTTTTATTTTTCTCTTCTGATAGCACATCTACAGACCAAGACCTTTCTTTAGACACCTCAACCAAATTTTTACACCGAGTAGTTCTCCCAATATAGTGGAGACAGGCAAAAACATGTTTCAAATTAATATATAGATTAAAGTACATTTATTGTAACACATTATCTGTGTGTTAATATAAATGCACTTAAATGAGAAGTTTATTTCGGAGTAAATGTAGAATTCTAGAATTCTGTTTTCTAAAAAAGAAAAAAAAAAAAACTGGTCCTGGTTTTACCAGATAAATAAAAGTGATACAGAAAAGTAATACAGAAAATAATGTGAAAGTAAACATTATGTGTAGTACGTATATGTACGTACGTTCATACGTAATTGCTATTCAAATTTATGTTTACATTTACTTCGATTTTTTTTCGCTATTATCCGTTTTGAACATTTCTACAGATAAGCATCCAAACTGAAGTCGGCGGGTAAGGCATTATCGCAGGCAATAAGGATACGCACATAAACACGGAAGGAAGCGGAAGACACTGCCCGAGGCAGCGAGGAGACAAATCAAGGTTTTGAGCAATTTCAATGGATTTTCCTTTTTTTTTCTTTTGTTTATAAAGTGCTATAAAAAGAAGAGTAATTCTATTTTTTTTTTAATTTATTTAATTATAATGATCAGCGAAGCTGGTATCGTCTGCTAGTGTGCATACACACACACACATGTATATATATATATATATATATATATATATATAGTAAATATACATATATATATGTGTATGTATATATATATATATGTTCCCCATGTTTGAATGACTAATATTTCTTTCACTTATACTTTAACTGATTGCTACAGTTCTCCGTGTCTTTATTTATTTCGAAATAAATTTTGTTTTATAAGTAAAGCCTCGTTTTATTGGATTTTTTTAGGGGGCTAAATTGGGACCACATTTTTATGTTTAGATATTTGTGAAAAGGTAGTATAACACTCAAAACTGTGTAGGGTGTTTAAAGTACATCGCACCTTAATGCTTTTATTATTATTATTATTATTATTATTATTATTATTATTACAGCAGTTGGGTAGCTTTAACTATATAATGTTAAGCATTTCACTTCATTTCATGAAATAATAAGAACAAAAAAAAAAAAAAAGTTTTTAAAAAGAAATTAGAAGATAAGAATGGCCCTATGAAAATCTAAATTATTTTGGATATGATTTTAAGACTCATGTTTTCTTTATGACTAAGCTTTAATGAATCATTTTTGTATTTAATTAAACTGCTTAAAAAAAAATAAAATCTATATAATAACACGAAAATATTGAAAATGTGAAAAGCTGGGCACTCCTTTAAGATTTAAAATTCGTCTCGCATAAATATTTTCAATTTCAGTTAATGCATTGTTTATTAGATAGATATTAAATGCGTAGCTTTTTGAAAATTTTAACAGTAAATGAGCCAAGTAATTTTAACCCAATTATCTGAAATGATTATTTTATGCTTTTATAATTGGATTTGAAATGAGGATTTGAGTTTTCTGTGCTTTGCTGAAAATTAAGTCTTTTTAGAAATTAATTAAGACATGTCATTGTAAATTGGAAAACAGATACTAAAAATTTAATTAAATATTTTTAATTTAATAAAACTATATGTAATGGTATCTTAAACAATTTACTCATTATAATATGTAATTTGAAAGGAACTACAAAAGAGTAATTTTTATTTATATCTCTGAATTTTGTTTCAAATAAGACACATTTTGAAAAGCACAAGTTTTAATGTTGTTTGTTTAAATATTTGTTTAAAATACAAAAAAAAAAAAAAAATTATATGATATTTAAAAAAATATTTTTAAATAAACCAATTTATTGATTTAATTAAGGAAATAATTATAAAATATACGCCACCATTTGTGACACACGGCTAACAAAATAAATTGTATTCGCTTAATCGAAAAGATTTAATTAATTTTATATATATATATATATGTATTCATTTATATATTCATGTATGAGATAAAAAAAATTAGCTCAGATACATCAATATAGTAAAAAAAAAGTATATGTGTGGTCGGGGGACCCCCGTCAGGAACGACGTTCCTTACGCCTTTTCTTCAATTCCGAATTTGATTGTGAAATCGTAACGTAGCGCTGAAGTTGAGACGAAAGGATGTAACCAGTGTTGAAAAGAGAATGTAAATCGGAGGTCGAAATCGGTCGAAACACAAAGACTGGGCCCAGCACAGAATGATGTAATAGATTGGAGTTGGGATGAGTTTACGCCGGTATGGAGTCACTAAAAGGAAAGTAGGACTCACGCACTTTGCGTGAATACTATTAGTTATGTAAGTTAGTGAACTGAAGTGATGGAGGTTGTCGGTTTTCAAGGTGGTTTAATAGCGAAGTGTGGTAAGAGAGTGTCTGTTGCTGGGGGCGTATGGAGTAGTGTATTATTGCTAGATAGAGTGTTGAGCGAATCTAGTGATTGTCGAAGCGTTGTCATACTAGTGTGGAATAAGTAGCATGACGATATAGAATTTCTCTTCATTGACGATACTTTGAATAGACAGTATCTCTTGAGAATCAAAACAGCTAGCTTTTCGCCTGGCCGAGTTAATCAACAGTGGGGAGATTAATCTTTATATTTATTTCATTTATCTATCTGAGTTTCTCGACGAGTAATTCCTCCCAAAATTTCGAGTTAAAATAAACTTTTTACTTGTATTTATGTAAAGAGTCTCGTAAAGTCGTTTATTAAATTAAGTTCGAGTAAAAATGGGGTCTGGAGCAGCTGATGCCAGAGAGCAGACCTCACAAACTAACACTAAATATCCAAAGAAAGATAGTTTTATTCTCTATAAATAACAATTTAAAAAATGCGTTTTTATAATGCTTATCTAACATATAACGTTTCGTGCAGTTTTATACCATATAAGTTGAGATACAGCCTTCCCGTTATCGAGGGAATTTCCAGTAAAGCAGCTCCATCTATTGGCCAAAAAGCATATAACTTGAATCATCATAATGTCTCATAATGGCCTTCTCACATATCAAGTTTTGTTTGATTATACGCCATAGAACCTGAGATATAGCCTCCCTTTAAATTCTGGGAATCGCAGTGTGACAGCGCCACCTGTTGAGCGGTTGACATTAAAAGTTGGTAGGCACTAATTTAGGGCAAAGTGCATATACATATAAATTTATGTACAATTCTGAGCAGTAGTTTTGGAGATACAGTTGCCACAAACAAGCGTAACGGTTTTTCGTCATGTGACGTTTTCTGCTAGTTAACGCCCTACCACAACCCACGTTAAGGAACTTCGTTCCAAATAAAGTTTGCTGTAAATTTTTATCATTTAAAATATATTTAAATATAACTTCTCGCGAAGCTCTGGGACATTAAAAAATCTGGGTTATTGAAACTTATTGCGCATTTTCAGGCATATCATTCATTCAGAATAACTCTGAATCATTTTATTTTTAAATGATGTTCCTAATCTTTAAATACAACCGGTTTTTCAGGCATGATTTTACATATTCACATTTTTCAGATACCACTTTACTCAAAAATAATGAATTTTTAGAAACTAAGCATGTCCAGTCATCTGTTGTTTCTGAACGGAGAATGCGTGATGTACATGTATTTGCGTTCAGGAAATTGCCGGAATAGAAATAAGGTGCAACCAAATTTATGGCAATCGATTTACCCCTAAGCAAAAATACAAGGCAAATAAATGATAAGTTCTCAAATTTTACTGTCCATGAGATGATACCATTAAACTGATCAAAATTTAAATTCATTTTGACGCTATACGTAATAACTATACGTTTATATATACGACACTATACGACACTATACGTTTAGAAAATAGCATTATTCTAAAAATATCATATATTAATAATGCTTATAACGTTAATATATAAATCTTTAATTTATTAACGTTTAAGTAAAATAACAGTTGCTATTTCGGTAATTATGTAATCAACATACAGTTTTTTATCAACATCAGTTTGCATCGAAATTAAAAATGTTGTTGCTCTCATGCTTACACACTGTATTAAAGCAGAAGTATTTCGTTTGATGAAATATTAAAATAAATTATCACAATCTGAATCAATTTTTATATGTTAGAACATTTTATAATGGTTCTTTAAAATATTCATATATTTCATAAAAGTTTCGAAGCTTGTGTTACTTTTGTCTTCATATTTCTTTTTAAATATGCTCCAATACTAGATATCCGTTACACTTCACTCACCGATTAAATTGGAGCATTAAAAATATCTTACATCCTATAAATGTAGACGAATCTATATAATATTTTATCATCATCATCATGTCCAACACGCTTGAAAGCTATAAGCTTGTTCCGGCCTCAATCCATCTTTTACGGGGTCGTCCTCTATATATTCTCCCCCTTGGCCTATATTTTAGAGCTGCCCTAGGTATACGGTCATTTGGCATTCGTTCTAAATGTTCTCTCCACTTATTTCTATAGTTTATTATAGTATGTATTATTGGTTTAGTTTTTAGTTCTTTCCTGATGTCCTCCCTTCCCTCCTGTAAAATTTGATACATTATAAAAATAAAATATCATACCCACTATGTGTTCCATTGAGGTTTTGAAGTAAACACAAATATCTAGGAACGCTTGTGTTCCGCTCCGTCAAGCTAAAACAAACTTTAAGAAAAACGAATGTAATTTGCAGAGCGGGAAAATAGAATGGTGAAAACGCTATTTATGTTTATTATATCCATATTAAAACTCTATTTGTGTATATTATGTCGATAGAACTTCTTGGAGTTTTTGACCACATATCTCAGATCCACGAGCTGCAAGACATATGAATTTTTGCACAGCCCTTGAGCATGCTTTGAAAGCAAAGTATTGCAATTTGCAAGACCTGATTATATGACTTTGAAAATCTGAAATTTGCCCATATTTTATTTTATTTTTCTTCTTCTTCTTGTTCAGTTTCACTGTTGTAAAGTCTAGATATCTGAATCTGTTAAACTGAAAGATTTTACAGACTTTTCTCCTAACATGTTTTTTTAATTCTTTTTTGCAATAAATTTTTTTTTATCAATATGTATGGTAGTTTTTTTTTAATTTAGTGATGTTTAATACCAAAAATTTTGTTGAATCAATAAGAGAAGCCCACTGAATTTTAAAATGAGAAAAACGTCCTGCATCATTCAGGCAATCCGGTTTTACCCAAACATATTTGGTTCTGATTGATTAATTTTTTTTTTCTCTCGGGTCGTGTTAACTGACATTTTTTTCCCATTCGTTTTAGAGGTATTGACGAGACCTTTCAAAAGATACCCATCATGAAAATTTACCACCCCCCCCAGGGGGGGAAGCGATGCCCCCACATGCACATTTTTTTTTCCAAATTAACTACTACTATTATCAAGAATTCATATTAATTTTACAATCACAGGTTAGGAATAACTCTCAATATGTACATTTACACGAAATTTTGTCCTATACTGTAATAATAAAAATTAAGAAAAAAAAAAATCACAGCGCCACCTGTTGAGCGATTGATCCCCAAATCTAATCAGCACCAGTCAGGAGCCAACTAAATACCAAGTTTGGTTAAATTTCGTTGAAAAGAAGTTACAATTTTTTAAATAAGTTTTTTGTCGTTAAAAGTAAAAAAAATCAATAACTTTGTTTTAAATTATCACAGATTTATAGTTCAACCATTCGTTTTAAAGGTATGGACGAGACCTTTCGAAAGATACCCATCTTAAAAATTTACTCCCTCGAAGGGGGACTCCCCCCCCCAGGGGGGGGGGTGGCGAGACTCCTACATATACAAAAAAAAAAAATCCCGGTTGACTATCTCTATTATAAATAATTTTTGTAAATTTCATAATGATTACTAAAAAGTAATTCTCTTTATGCATATTTATACGAAATTTTGTCCTGTATCACCACGTTAAAAATTTAGATAAAGCGGGATGGCAACGCAATCTGTAAGACAATTTTTACCAAAAGTTGATAGGCATTAATTTATGTGAAGGTGCAACTAAATACCAATTTGTATGAAATTCTGTGCAGTAGTTCCTGAGATACAGTTGTCGCAAAATTTTGTCACACACACACACGCATACACACACACACACAGACGGACAGACAGACAGACATTTCCTAAAAATGGTCAAATCGTGTTCTACAGCTCTCAAAACGTGTAAATCCATCAAAAACCCGAGGTCGAAAATTTTTACGAATCCAATACTTTCTTCTATTGAATATAGAAGAAAGAAAAAATAATACAAATTTTTCGCTAGAGGAATATGTGGCACTGTTTTTCTAAATGAAGCTTTTTTGTGGACAAATTAGTGCGGTGTCTATAATTTCAAATTAATAAATGAGACAAAATAGTACACAATCATCAATTTTTAATTATAAATTAATGAAAAAAAATTGGATTTAGAACAAAACAATGCCACGTATTCCTCTGACAATAAATGTTTAAACTTTTTTTTTTTTTTTTTTTTTTTTTTTGTGGAATCCTTTGTCCTCTACCTTGCTAATCTTCCTACAAAATGTAGCGCCATTCTTACAATTAGATCACACTACAGCTGTAAGCATCGTCTATTTAATTATGGTTACCCTGCCTTTTAAAAACTTTAATGCGTCTAAAATGTAAATGTACAAAATATAGCCTATAAACTATTCTATAAAATATATTCTGTTCTAACTGTAGAACTAGCTCAAATGAATCTGTGCACAATTACATTGTGCACGCATCAAATGTCCGAGGGTAAATATCCTTTAACTCTTTAACGTTCATGGGTTTCGCACTGAATTCAAACTTTTAAAATTTTTTTTACGAAACAACTTTTCAATTATTTCTTCATTTAGATCGATTTGTAAACTTTGTTGTTTCTCTGCTCGATAGATAGCAGCACTGCTTCGAAGTTTAACAGATGATGCTTCAAAGGATGCTATTGACAGAAATCCCTTTACAATTTTCAGTAAGCGAGAGTACAATTTCGTTGTTTTGATGATATATTCATACCTAGTTCCTTTTTCACTTGATGAAAAGACGTACTACAGTTTTGAATTGAAGCAACTTTTGGAAGTTTTTGCAGTTTATATTCATTAGTAACAAAGTTATTTAATAAAGAACGAATTATATAATTTTAACTTATCGCTCATAACTTATCTCTCATAATTTTTTTAATTTACACGATATTTGTTTGGGGTTTTCATATAAGTTGCTCAATACTTTTGGTTATTAAATTATACAAACATTTTTTTTTTTTAGTTAGCGCATGCGTAGTTAAAAATTATTTAGTAAAAAATGCTCATATTTTTGTAAGATATTTAACATCTTTGCATTGAGATTGCAGTATGCTTTGTCTAATGTTGTGTGCCAAGTTTCCTAAAAATGTCTTTGCACTTGGTCTAATGCCCATGCAATACATTTAAAAAAGTGGATTTTTTATTTTTTATTTATTTTTTATTTTTTTTTTTAGAAAAAGATCTAAATCTCCACGCATGTATGTGGTAGCTTCATAAAAATTTAAACAGATAATGAGAAAAATTCTTATAATCACATGCTACAGCTAAAATGTATTTAAAGCATTATTTTTTACTGGATGAACCAAAACATTTTGACTTTTGTTTAATTTTTCATACGTCTCTTTTTTCACTTCAGGACACAAATTTTTCTGAAATGTATGAGGTATAACATGTTCTTTACACTACCAAAGTTTCAAGATGATTCCAAAAGAACTTTTCTAGATATTTGAGAAAATGTCTAAATCTGAAAGTGTCCAAATACTTATTGCTAGATAGTGTATAATAAACTAACTTGATAGTATCCGGTTATATATATATATATAATCAATGGAAATTTTTAGTGATTTCAAAACTTAAAGATGAATTAATTCAACAAAAATCAAATCTCACACATTACAATAAATCAAATCTCTTTAAATCTATCAAAGAATTGCAACAAAACTTTGTTATTACTTATGTAGATAAATCTCCTAATAATTATGCTATAATATGTAAACATTATTATCTTTCTTTACTCAGTTCATCTATATCTAATAGTACTAACTTTCATCTTACAAATCATGATCTTAAAATCAATAACCGCAAAATTCACTGCTTTTATAAATTGCTAAAGCTACCATATAATAATTTTAAATATCCTTATATTGTACTTATCCCTAAATTTCACAAAAATCCTATTAAATTTAGAACTGTCACTGTAGGGTGTAATACTTACAACAATAACGCTAACAAAATACTCCTTGATATTCTCAAACAAATCTATGACTTAATCAGTAGATCAAAAAACTTCTTTTGCCTTAAAAATAGTTATCAACTTAAAGCCAATGTCTTATCTATGAATAATGTGACTGATATCATGACTTATGATTTTGCTGACCTGTTTAATAATATTAATTTAACGGATCTTCATCATATCATCTTTAACCTTTTTGAAAAATTTAAAAGTCAAATCTCTTTACCAAAATGCTTTTCGGCAGCATCATTTAAGACACTTTTAAATTTTATTATTCATAACAATTACATTCTACACTGTAATAAGATCTATATTCAAAAGGTCGGTATTCCACAAGGAGGATGCAGCTCGAGTATGTTAGCTGACTTATACCTTTACCATTATGAACAGGGATTATGTATTAAAAATGTCTATTTTTACCGATACATTGATGACATTATAATTTTTTATGTCAATAATTTTTCCCCTAATTTATTTAAATTTGAATATCCTTCTCACCTTACCTTAACTCATAATCTTCTCAACAATAACTGTATAAATTTCTTGGATTTAAAAATCAAACTTGATGGTAGTCAAATTTATACTGATCTGTATGACAAAAGACAAGATTTCAGTTTCAAAGTAAATTTATTTACTCACTTTACTTCTTGTCTTCATATCTCTGTTTACAGAAATATCCTACTCAATCACCTCTTTCGTATACATAATCTTTGTTCTGTTAGGTTTAAAAACAAAAATATCTCTCACATAATTAATGTTGCTACAAAAATGGGTTATCCTAAAAAATTTATCTATTCACTTGTTTATCATAAAGGGTCTTTGTCTAACACAAAAAAACAAAAACAAAACAAAAAAAAAACTACTAAGGTTTAATTAAAAAAAAAAAAAACTGGTGGATGGGTGGGCAGATGTTTGATTAAGGAGGTAGGGTGGTGTTGTTTGGCTGGTTGGTTGGGTGGGTTTGTTGCTGAATAAAATTAATTTTAAAAAAAAGTGTGGGGGGGGATTACTCATAGTTACATGCTTATATTTCTGGTTGATACTATGTATTTTGAAATCTTTTATCCTTAAATTTAATTTTGTACATCTGGCTACTTGAGGCTTCCATTGTTAAGTTTGAACAATCAATCTATATGCATAACAAAAATAAGATCTTATATTATTTGGAAAAAAAAAAAAAATCTTTTAAATTATAATTTTAATTATTAATGACTGCCCTATAATGCTTATCCTTATATGTGTACTCTTTGGCATTATTGCTTGTAATTGTGTCTGATTAAAACTTAACATTTAATACTATGATTTCAAGATTATTTAGTTTTGGGTTAATCACAAAAGTTCAATTCTTCTAATTACTTAAATGGCGCTAAAAATTATCTTAATCTTGCAGTCAATACTTCTAATTACCTTAATCTTTCAGTCACTACATCTTAATTTCCCTTATTGCATTGGATTCTTCTCCTGAAATAATTTTACTGACTTAATGTTATTATAGCTCACCGATAGATGGCGCTTGCACTCTGTCTTATGATTTTATTCTTCTGTATTTAACTTTAATGATATATTATTAATGAATATGGTACGATTTAATTCAACTCTACTAGTTTTAAAATTAATTAGATATAAAATCTATTTTAACATTATCATTTAATATTAACTCTGTGTAATTTATCTTTAATGAAAATGCTCTGAAGTTTCTTCGATTAATCGATATCTGTCGAGATTTTATTTTACTTCAATTTAAGTTTTGGCATCATCCTTTTCTCCTGTTAGAGTTAATTGTTATACATGTGGTTGCTTTGCTTCATTCATGTGTTCACTTTGGTTTCCATTAAGATTAAATTTAATCTTTTTTTAATCTTTGTTTTAATTTAATATTTCAATTATTTCTAATTCTTTTTGGTTTTGCTGCATCGATCGGGGTGTGAAACGATATTAATTGCTATGATTAGCAATATCGTTGTACGAAATCGTTGCGGCTCTTTAAGCTTTATGAAGCATGCACCCCTTGATAAGTATGTTTCTACGTTTAAGCATTTACATCCAAATATTTCTGTGATTTATTATTTATTAATCGTTTTCACTCTCATAAGCTTAATGGTCATTTTTATTATCATTCTGGTAGGCGTAAGTATTTTAAGTTACTATCCTAACTCATTGGTTCTTAATCTACATTGCAACTTTTTGTGTAATTCTTTCCTCTGTGTTAAATTCAGTTCTATATTTTAGTGTGCTGTTATTGTCTTAGTTCCATTAATAGCTGAATTTTATGATTTAATCTTATTACGATATCTATTATTTATATATATGTATATATATATATATATATATACTATTATGATAATTAAATTGTATTATTTTAATTTTTATAATTCTTTTATTAATTGTTTATTCTGTGGTCTTCTTCTGTTTCTTTATGGATAACCATGTGCAATCTACGGCGGTTATAAACTTAAGAATTCATTGCTTAGTCAGATATATATCTTAACTCGTGGTTCCTTTATTTGATCTGTCCCTGTCCGTCGCTAGTTACCCATTGTGCAGTACTAGTGCGATGGTACCCAATCAACCAACCAACCTTTATTACATCTTTAATGTGTATGTCATTCTGTCTTATTTGTGTATGAAATGTCTTGCCATATAATCTTTATCTCGATGTCATGGGATCATTGGATCTGACGAATAAAATTTCTTCTGATTCTGATTCTAATTTTGAATATACAGATGTTTAAAACCAAATATTTCTCGAAAATTAAAAATGCTAATTTATTTTTCTCTTTAGATATTTATGATACGAAATATTTTACATAATTATGCTATCGAAATTGACAGAACTTCATGCTATGGAATTAAATGGATTTTTTTTTCTTTTCCCCGGTGGGTGATTAAAATAAATATTTCATAAAATGCTAACCAGTTATCACGGTTTTTAAAAGAATATAGCAAGATTTCAAAACATACGAAAAAGGATCCTGTTATAAATCTCAAAAAACTTGTTCAGTCTTGCAAACGTTAGAACTGATTATATGTTAGAAGCTAAGGGTTAAATTCTTTAGTCATTAAATGAGGTTATCATTCGTTTTAATGAGAGCATTTATTTCTCCCTCTCTCTCTTCTTTATATATTCATATATACCGTAATTTAGTATATATAAGCCGTAGCTTATTAAAATGTTGCGGGGGAAAAAAAAAACTCTTATATAAACCACATCGGATGGTAGGCCGTGGCTTATGCAAGCATTCTTAAGATGATGTAACATGATAAGGAAACAAGAAAGCAGTCTTCTGGCATCTACGTAAGTTAATAAAAATAATTAATTGCTAATTATAAATTAAAATAATAAATTATTTAAAAAAATAATTCTGTATTAAAAAAAAATCAAACTGTACCATTATACAGATGTAATGCAACAAATATGAGAAACAAGTGAACAAGATGACAGAATCCGGGTGTATATGCAAGGTCATAAAAATAATTAATAATTAATTGTATATTGTAATACAAGGTGCTGTATTTATAAGGTACCTTAAAAGGTACTGTATAAAGAAAAAATTAAACCAAAGCAAGTATGTAAATATCATGCAAAAAATTAAACACAAGGGAACAAGATAGCGAATCCAGACGTATATGCAAATTAATCAAAACAAAAGATTATTAGTTATAAATAAAAAATAATGAAATATTTAAAAAAATAAATCTGTATAAAAAAAAAGTAATATACTAGTATGTAAATGCGAAAAAAAAAAGAAGTCCCCAAAAATCTATGCTTTTTTAAAGATAGCCCGCCGTTTATCTTCACTAAAATACGTTATATATATATATCAGTAGCGTTAGAAACCGTGTTTAACTTTCAGTACACAGATTATATTCAGAACAAAAATTTATAAAAATACAAAAAATAAATAAAAATAAATAAATAAAAACAAATTATATTTTTAAGTATTATTTATTTCACTTTATAAAATGATCTTAAAAAAAAAATCATTCGTTAATGAACACATCGCCAAAAAATACTTTTAAATATTATGTTTTTTCTTTTGTTAATTTTTTATGACTTCTGTTTTGTAAAAGTTGTCAAATAAATAATAATATATGCATGATTTAACGAACATTAAATAGATTCTTTGAATTACGGCGCTGTTTCCAGCGGGCGAAAACATTAATTCTTGCAATTAGCACTAGTAGCTGCAGGTTACAATTGAATACGATTTTATTACGTACTAAATCATTCTAACAGCCCTCTTGAGATACCTCTCATTGGTATATTTACTACGTCTTTGGGACATGTAATGAATTTATTGCTGTCTTCATTTAACTTTGGTAATTTAAAAGAAAATGGAAAATTAATATCTACAGTGTTTTGGTTCAGAATTCCAATACTGTTTTCATTTATAAAATATAAGAAATACTACATGATTATTATTGTTGTTTTTGTTGTTATTTTACGATTGTTATTATATTGCACTTGAAATTTTAATATTATGCAATGTAAAAGCAAAAGAATATTGTAGAATAAAATTTTGTATCTGAAACAATTTTCTTTTTAATATTATATTTTTAATATTATATTTTTAATATTATATTTTTACTATTCATTTTTATGACTTACTGTTGTATAAGAAAAAAAAAATAGATAAAAGTATATACATAATTTAACAATACGACTAACAATGTATTTGAATTATGGCTTTTTCGTGCCAGGCGGAAATATTGGTTTGTGCAATTAGCAATGGTATCTGCAGGATATTCGTCGATACAGTTTTATTACACATTCAGTCATTCTAACAGTCCTCTTGAGATTCTTACTCTGGGAACATTTACCATGTCTTTAAGATATTTAATGACTTTGCTGTGTTTATTTATATACAGCAATTTTACAGAAAATAGTAAATTAATATTTATATCTACAATAATTTCAGATTCATATTTCACATACTACATTTATTTATAAAACAAAATAAATTCAGCATAACATAAGATTAGACAGCTCTTGTATATTTATAAATTCCTTTTAATATTATAAAAAATAATAATAGTAATAATAATAATAATAATAAATAAATAAAAACATATGATTAATTTATCAAGTTATCTAATGGAGATTTTCTAACATGGTCTTTTTCCGTCAGGCAGAAATATTTGCCCTGTTAGTTGCAGATAGTTCGTGGATAATATTTCCTAACAAAATAAAAATAAATAATCCTAATAGTGTACGCCTTTGAATATTTAGCATGTCTTTTAGGCATTTAATGATTTTTTTTACTAAAGCTTCATTTAACTTTAGTAATTTAAATAAAAAGAGGAAACTAGTATCAAAAGTGATTTCAGATTCTAAGTTCAGTATTACATTAATTTATTAAATAGAATGAAAACAATATGAATAGATGGGAGTAGATAGCATTGCAATTTTAATATCGTATACTCTAAACGACAAGAAAAATTTAAAAATTTAAAAATGTGCATCTTAATAAAATTAGAAATATGCTTTTCTGTTCCCCATCTACTATAGGTTTTGGGAAATTTAGGTAATCGTGAAAACTTTTGACATCCATTTTTGACTAAATTACATGGTTTAAAGTGTGAAGAATTAAATAATCACAATATCGAGTGTCAGTCCGTAGGGTATATGTTCGTTTGTCAGTATGCTAGTTTCTTAGCCTGTGTACACGATATTTCCAGAACAAATAATTGCAGAGAGGTCGGACCAGTTTTAAAATATTACTTATAAAATTGTTACGAACCCTACTGATTTGCAACATTCAAATTTAAAGTCTTCGTAAATTATTCGAAATACACGGAGGATATAAGTTTTAATTACTCATACGTTATAAGTTTGTTTGGTTGGTTGTAGGGATTAAGGCCGATTGACTGCACAAGGATCCTGTGCTTGAGGCGAAGTGCTCTCCGTGGGGACCTTTCTAAGAGGGCCCTAGCCCGTATTTACGCAATTTTCGGAGAAAAACACGGAAAACTATGAATGGCTAGGCCGACGAGCACGACCTGAGATCAAATCCGGCACCTCAAATCTACCAGCTTTGAGCACAGAACTGCTCGGTCACTACTGGGCTATAAGTTTGGTTACGCAGTTTTAATTCTTTGTAACAATGTTTAATAACTATTTATGAATTCATAAATATTTATCGCGTTTTGTCTCTTTGTTTGTCGATCTGTTTCATCTGGTTCTTATTTTCCTGAATAGATTTAGAATTCCATGAAACTGTAATGTGATATTTAGGTTCTTCATATATTTATTTTAAAATACTAGCAGGCTTCGCCCGCTTCGCTGGACCCTATTTTAAAATGAATCACTATAATTACAAAATTCTCAAAATTGCATTAATTTTTATCACGTGGAAAAAAAAGCGAAACAAAATCTGATTAGGAAAAATATCGCACCGGGTTCTCACTGCCTTCGGAAAAAATTCCCAAAATGCTCTAACTCTTATTTCTGTTATTTTCCCCCTTCGCCCCCCCCCTCCCGTCTATCCTAATAATTTTAAAAATTCGGAAATATCCGCAATCGATTTGTAAATATCAAAAACCTCTATGTACCAATTTTGAATGATCTACCCTATTTTATTTTATTTATTTATTTATTTTTTTTTTTTGCCCTTCCGTCCCTCCTAATAACGTTACACTTTCGAAAATATCCCCATTCGATTTGCAAGCCTCTAAAACCAATCTGTACCAATTTTGAACGGCCTAACTGCATTTCTATTTGTTTTTGCCCATAGCCCCCCTTACCGCCCCACCCCCTTACCGCCCCTTCTAATAATTTTACAAATTCAAAAATATCCGCATTCGATTTTAAGTACCGAAAACCATTTGTGTACCAATTTTGAACGATCTAACTCTATTTTTATATTTTTGCCCCCACCCCCACCCCCCCATCCCCTCCCCCTTCTCTGCCCTCCTAATAACTTTACACTTTCGAAAATATCCCCATTCGACTTGCAGGCCTTTAAAACCTATCTGTACCAATTTTGAATGCCCTAACTGTATTTCTATTTGTTTTTGCCCATAGCCCCCCCTTCCCGCCCCTCCTAATAATTTTACAAATTCGAAAATATCCGCAATCGATTTGTAAGTATTGAAAACCTCTATATACCAAATTTGAACGATCTAACTCTATTTTTATTCTTTTTGCCCCCCTCTCCCCTCCCCCCTTCTCTCCCCTCCTAATAACTTTACACTTTCGAAAATATCCCCATTCGACTTGCAGGCTATTGAAACCTATCTGTACCAATTTTGAAAGGCCTAACTGTATTTCTAATTGTTTTTGCCCCTGCTGCCCATCCCCCTCTGCTGCCCCACCTGGGGGCTGAATTTTTAAAATTCCAGAAATTGGTTTTTAGATATTTTTATTAGCTATATTTTATAGCAAAAATTTCACGTATATCTGTTTTTTTTTTTTTTTTTTTTTTTTTTTTTTGAGATATATAGGATTATGCAAAATCGCGTTTTACGCATGTGAAATCCCGTTTTGCCACCCCCCCCTTGGGGGACCGAATTTCGAAATTTCCAGAAATTGGTTTTTAGACATTTATATTAGCTATATTTTAAAGCAAAAATTTTACGGATAGCTGTTTTTTTGTTTGAGATATGAAGGATTTTTTGAATTCACGCTTTGCCCCCCCCCCCGTGGGGGGCGAATTTTTTCAATTTTTTTTCCTAAACCATCCCTGACCTATAAGGAAAAAAACAAAAAAAGAATGATCGAAATCGGCCAAGCCCTTTACGATTTTATAAAGGACATACAGACAAACATTCATTTTTATATTTATAGATAATGAAATGCACCAAGATTTAAATCATCGTGCAGTGTTCGTCTTGATCGAGCGGTGCTTAATCGAACATTTTGCAGGCGTCTTTCCCGTTGTTCAGTTGTCTCAGACGAACGTGCCTGAGTAGTACGTATTCGATCATTTTCTAACCTCACTTCTCGTTGTTCAGATGATTCAGACGAACGGGTGCTCGTTGCTCGTCTAATTCTGGGGCTCGTAATGCTCTTTTCTTCCGTGCTTGAGGTGTAGATCGGCCAATTGCTTGTCGCTTTAGAGACATAATTGTACGTAAACTTCGGGAAAAAGGCGTTTGAATAAAGATTGGTCTTACCAACTCAGAAACCTTCGTAGACTCATGCACAACACTTTGGTGAAGATCACATGAGATAAGATAGAAGAAGATTCCGATTTTCAAATTACCTTGGCGAGAAACGTCCGAGGTACTTCGGTGCCAAATTAACTAAAGCTGTTCCATACCAAAAAAAAAAAAAAAACTTTTATGATATATGCAAAATAAAAAAATAAAAATTTCTAATAAATTCGAAATTATTACTATTTACAATCAAGGTGAAAGCATAAAAGAACCTTTATAAGTTACATATAAAGTATCAATTAAAACGAAGAATTTTGTTTTACTGTAGAAAAGAAAAGTAAGTACTACTCAATTAAATAAAAATTTTAAGCTAATACCAAGTATCTCTATGAAACTATTTATTTGCACGCGTATATTTTCATAGTATATTATTTTTTTTTCTAATTTTTATTATTTATCACGCGAAATAAAAAATATTTTATTTTCGGAAAAAAAATAAATAAACGTGAATTTTGTTTATTTTGGCATCAAATCTATTTTTCTTTTTTTTCATTTTAAAGTTAAAATGGAGTTTTTATTTAATATCTTCTTTCAAATTTTTTATTTTTTCAATTTTTTTTTTTTTTTTTCGTAAACCATCCCTGACCTATAAAGAAAAAAACAAAAAAAAAAAAAAAAAAAAAAAAAATGATCGAAATCGGTCAAGCCGTTTACGATTTTATAAAGGACATAGAGACAAACATTCATTTTTATATATATAGATAATCATATATATGGCAAACCTGGCTGTGAATAGGGAATCAAAAATTAACCCGAATACATTTCGGTCTTAGAGAAGTACTTATTAAGCACATTTTTATATATTTTTACGCATTAGTCATTATGAATTAAAGTACATTTTCAAAATGCAGCAAAGGAAATTTCCTATACAAACGGTATGAAAACATTAATTATTCATTTACAAGTCCATTCAAAAAGTATTTGAGTAATATCATTATTATTTGACACATTTTTATATTTTTTTATTTCCCTGTATACTGTTTAAAAATAGAATATGTTCAACACTGTGTACAAAATTTAGAATTAAAAAAAAACTACCTCATAACATAACTAAAAAATCAGTCCATTTTATCCCATAATCTTTCTAAATATATTGTACGTAAAGTAAAACAATCAATGGTAACCATGACTTATTCTACAGAAAAAATATGTATCTAGATATTATGTGTTAATTTCATTATATTTTTTTTACAATATAATGAAAGATATTGAGCCGTATTTAAAAAATAATTCTAACAGACCGCCATTACTAGTGTTCATTTGTGAGTATACAAACAAATAGTGCTATTTATATAATTTTCAAGACAAACGTGTTTCAATAAACTGAATAACATAGTACTGACTTCAAGGAGTTATAAAATGATTTACAAAAATTCGAATGGGAAAAAGTAGATGGATACACGGACTGAAGTTATAAACACTTTCAGTTTTGGTGGGAATTTTAAAAATGTATCTGATATTACCTATATTACATAAATATAAGAAAACTCTTTTTCTTAAAATAAATATATAAATAAAAGCATGTATTATCCTAGTTTCGATAAATTTCTCATCATGAGGATTTACACTCTCTTATTGAGATTATCTGGTGGAGAAGATGTGAGCGCTTCAGTCTTTACTTCAAAAAGCGGGGTTCGAATGCCGATCAAATCTAGATGTTCACAATTGTTCGAAATCTATTTTAGATTGATTTCTTTAGAAATCGACCTATTGCAATCACTTCGTTTATCTATATATATATATATATATATATATATATATATATCTATAATGAAAATTTTGTCATCACGATAACTCCCGAAATAATACTCGAAATCAAACCAAATTTGGACAGTGAACTAATCTTATAAATATCTTGGATGAGTTCGTTAACAAAGTTGCTCCGACTTTTTGTTTTCAAGTGGCAGCCACTTGAAAATTTCAAACCGACATTGTAAAAAGCATATTTAAAGCAAGATTTGCTTGAATTTTGTTGTAAATACAGGTCACATGAGGGTCTCAATGATGTTTATTAATGAAGTTTATCCGCCATTTTCAATAAAGTGGCAGATATTTTAAGTTAAACGGGACCACTTGAAATCAGGCTACCACTTGAAAATTTAAAATCCCTATAACTTCCGAAATAATACTCCAAATCGAACCAAATTTGAACAGTGTCTTAACTTATCTTATAAATATCTTAGATGAGTTTGTTAACCAAGTTGCTCCGCCATTTTGTTTTCAAGTGGAGACCACTTGAAAATTTCAAATTCAAATTGTAAAAAGCGTATTCCGAATTTTTTTAAATTTTGATGTATACATAGATTACACAAGTTTCTCAAATAACTTTATTAATGAACTTTATCCGCCATTTTTAATAAAGTGGCGGATATCTTAATTTAAGCGGGACCACTTGAAATTAAGCCACCACTTGAAAATTTAAAACCATGATAACTTCCGAAATAATACTCCAAATGGAACCAAATTTGAACAGTGTCTTAACTTATGTTAAAAATATCTTAGATGAGTTTGTTAACCAAGTTGCTCCGCCATTTTGTTTTCAAGTGGAGACCACTTGAAAATTTCAAATTTAAATTGTAAAAAGCGTATTCCGAAATTGTTTCAATTTTGATGTAAATATAGACCACATAAGGATCTCAATGAAGTTTATTAATAAACTATGTCCGCCATTTTTAATAAAGTGGCAGATATCTTAAGTTAAGCGGGACCACTTGAAATCAGGCTACCACTTGAAAATTTTAAATCCCTATAACTTTCGAAAGAATACTCCAAATCGAACCAAATTTGAATAGTGTCTTAACTTATCTTATAAATATCTTGGATGAGTTTGTTAACCAAGTTGCTCCGCCATTTTAATTTCAAGTGGAGACCACTTGAAAATTTCAAATTCAAATTGTAAAAAGCGTATTCTGAATTTTTTTTTATTTTGATGTATACATAGATTACACAAGTGTCTCAAATAACTTTATTAATGAACTTTATCTGCCATTTTTAATAAAGTGGTGGATATCTTAAGTTAAGCGGGCACGCTTGAAATCAGGCCACTACTTGAAAATTTAAAACCATGATAACTTCCGAAGTAATACTCCAAATGGAACCAAATTTGAACAGTATCTTAACTTATCTCATAAATATCTTACATGAGTTTGTTAACCAAGTTGCTCCGCCATTTTGTTTTCAAGTGGAGACAACTTGAAATTTTCAAATTTAAATTGTAAAACGCGTATTCCGAAATTGTTTGAATTTTGATGTAAATACAGACCACATAAGAATCTCAATGAAGTTTATTAATAAACTATATCCGCCATTTTTAATAAAGTGTCAGATATCTTAAGTTAAGCGCGGTCACTTGAAATCAGGCTCCCACTTGAAAATTTAAAATCACGATAACTTTTGAAATAATACTTCAAATCGAACCAAATTTTGACAGTGATATTATCATATAATTATCTTGAATGTTTTCACTAGGCAACTTGTCCCGACATCTTGTGTCTAAGTTCCAGCCACTTGAAATCACACTGCCACTTGAAAATATGCCATCACGATAACTTTTAAAATACTAAACTGATTCAAATAAAAGCTGGTTAGTGAACTTTTGGTTCAAATATCTAGGATAAGTTCACTTGATGACTTGATCCGCAATTTTATTTTCAAGTGGCGGCCACTTGAAAATTTGTCATTATGGTAACTTTAGTAAGACAGAATCAATTCGCTTCAAATTTGGGTAGTGGATTTATCATTCAAATATCTCAGATAAGTTCGCTAGGCATCTCACTCCACTTTTTTTTACAAGTGGTACCACCTGAAAATTTCTTATGATTATAATTTTTGAAATTCTGATTTAATTTAAACTAGAACTGGACAATGAACTTATCGTACAAATATACTGGATGATTTCGATGGGCAAGTTGTTTTGCTATTTTGTTTTACAAGTCGCAGCCACTTAGACTGCCACTTGAAAATTTGCCATAATAATAACTTTTGAAACACGACACTGATTTAAACCACAGTTGGACAGTAACCTATGCTTCAAATATCTTCGATGTGTTTGCTGGAACTTTAGAAATACTTAATCAATTCAAATCAAAGTTGAAAAATGGATTTATCATTCAAACAACAAAAATTTAGAAAATTCACGTAACTCATGAACCAATCACGTTATTGCGTCCATCTTTGGTATATCGATAATAAGTATTTTCTCGCCAAAAGTCACTAAAAAAGTCGCCATAGGGGAAAAGTCGCCAAATTTGGCGCCAAATCCATTACATGCGTTACTGGATCTTTTTAATGCGTTTTTAAGGTAAAATTAGACTATTTTAATGCTAAATCAAACTAGAAATGCAGGAAACTAACATTTTATCAACTTACTAAGCCTCTTTGAATGAATTTCTACAAAAAAAAAAAAAAAATTTCAAATTTGCAACGATATCTTAGATGAGCAACTTTCTCTGCCATTTTGATCGAAGTGGCAGCCACTTAATTTTTCAACACAATGACTTTTGAGATTTTGAATTAATTCGAACTATGTGTGTACAGTAGACTTATCTCACAAATGCACTTCATATATTTGTCAACTTAACCCACCATTTTTTTTCCTAGCGCCGGCCACTTGAAAATTTTAAATTCACATAAAAGTGTATTTATGAACCGATTTGCTTAAAACTCCATATGTGCATAGCCTACATCAATATTTCTACCAAGTGCATTAATAATTTGTAGCCGCCATTTTGAAACAAAATGACGGCTACTTGATAAGGAAAAAGAAATCAACCTACCCTTCCGAAATAGCCGGAAGGTCTTGTTTTAAATTATATTGCAAAAATATCTCTTAAGAAAGAAAGAAAGAAAAAAGCATATAATAGAGTGTTTTACAACATACGCATACGCAACATATATTATAATAAACATTTAGTACAGAAAAATATATTATTGGACAACTAAAGAATTTCCATTTATATCCAGTGATGTATCTAAATTTCTTAAAAACCAAACATTTTTATTGCTTAAAATATGTCTGAAGTAAAAGCAGACCGTAATCTATCAGAATTCTTATAGAAAATCATTAGTATTGCTTTTATACCATTTGCTTGTGCATTATATATTATATTTATACCATTTGCTTGTGCCTTGTATATTATATTTATATACTATTTGCTTGTGCCCTATATATTATATTTATATACTATTTGCTTGTGCGTTTATACACTGGAAAAGAAATTCTATGACTGACAACTAGAAAGTAAATTGTGTCTCTAGTAAGAATAGTTCCATGGCATCCCTATAAATTGTAGTTTCTTGTGCTACCGAATTATAAAAACCCCTACTAGAATTCTAGAACTTTTTCCTATATCATCGTGGTTAATCTTTTTTTTTAAATCTCTGCAAATAAATGTGAACTTAAAAAGCGAGTGTTAGTAACTATAATCTATAATCTTGGTTTATGACCCAATTCTAAGAAATCAAGCGAGATTTTTTGGCAATACAAAGGATTCATAATATTCATAATATTGTGTCACCATCTAGAAAAGTATAGACCAGATTCTCGATCATTTCGTCTGACCAAGTTACTTATCTACCTTATACGTACAACTCAGAAGTCTATGTTTCTAGTTCAGGTATTCATAATGTGACTACTTATTTGGTTTAGATGGAGGCAGTATATCATTTTTCTAAGTGTATGAAACTCGTTATGAAGATCCCTAAATACCATATATAAATTTTTAGTACTTTAAAAATATTTACGGAAAAAAAACCAAAGTCTTAAAAAAAAACAAGGTCTTAAACTTTAAAATTTAGTTGAAAAACGTAAAAAAAAAAAAAAAAAAAAAAACATTGAAAAGGTCTTTGATAAATTATGGACTAAATATTATGTAACAATATTTTTTATGGCTAATAATTATTAAATATTTCATTATTATATATCATTATTAACACAGACCTGCGATGAAATTTTTTTCTTCAAGATGCTGTGTCTTTCTTGTGTATTTTTTTGACGCTGATTAAGAAAAAACTATTCAAAAATTTCCAAGACGTACAGTTTTAACGAGAAAGGGGATTTTTTAACCTTAAAGCTCCACTTTTTCAACTCCCATTTAAGTTATTTCTTGGAATATCTGGGTGTTGTGTATGAAGAAAAAAAAGAGAGGTGCTTCATCAAGACATCAAAGAGGAGGTATCAGGGATAATCGAGTGTTAACATGTTAGCAGATTATTGTTGGATGCTGCACAGTGAATTCCCCTCTTCAAGGTCCTCAAGACGTTCAAAAGAGTAAAAGCCTTAAAAGGAGCTTTGATGTAAAAAATAAAATTAAATTAAAGACAATGCGTAAATAATAGTCTACTTTAATGTATTTTATACATAAGGAGTTTTGAATTTGTAATAGCCTCTCAGTGAATTTTTCCGATCTTCATCCTTACTTTGTGAAAAAACCTATAGGAAGAAAAGAGAAGCATTTTCTGGATTCAGCGTATCAAAACAGTTTAGAAATACCGAACGCACTGGAAAAAAAAATTAAAAGTACAATTTCACAAGCCTGTGTAATAAGCAAGGCGTTTTAAACCCTCGACGATAGGTTTAATGTCCCAAACCACCCATCTCGCTCCTCGGTGTATTTTTCTAGTCAATTTTGTCCTTTTGTTTCTTCCGGTGTTAGCTTTTTTTTTCCCCACACACTTAACATTGTGAGTTTTTTTGTTTCCTTCCCATGCTTTTTCTATGGATTTTTAGCTTTTATACCTCGGTTTTTTGCATTCTAAAGTGGAGCGGTACACACATATTTATATATTGCAATCTTGCAAAAAAATAAATAAAAGAGAGAGAGAGAGAGTTGTTATTAGCCACACTGGTTAATAATAAGCTCGACATTTCTCACATAATAAACCGTTGACAAGGTGACCGTATTTGGAAACGCTGATGTAATAGATGTTACGTGAGAAATGTCGAGCTGGTTATTACCCACGGTGGCTCAGTGGAAGAACATCCGCCCGTTAAGCGGAAGGCCTGTTCTTAACATACATTTTTACATTACGTACTTGATAATTAGTGATAATATTAAACCTTAGAAAAAAACATTTATTGAATAGCAATAAAATAAATAACCACTAAAATGAAGTTATACAAAATATAATAAAAATTTCTTTTAAACTTCAAAATACCGTTTAATACCTTTTAAATTTCTTTAACTGTTTCTTTGTTGCGTTTATTTGTTCATGCGAGTTAGAATAGAATAGACATACGCTATACACAATGCTTGGGTTTGCAAAAAAGAAAGAAATAACAATTTCTCAATGATTACTCTGTTGTACAAAGAAATGTGCTGACAACGTAGTATAAATAAAGAAATTCAAAATCCGAGAAAGATATCTCTCTCAAAACTTTGATTTTGTTTCTAAAACTGTTTCTGCTTGAAGAAATTGAGAGAGTTATTTTTGTGAGTGTATTTTGCTGAGTTTGTATGAAATATTTCTCTTTCTTCTATTTCTTTAAACATTCTATATAAAACTTTAAATTGGATAATATTATGTATTTTAAAAGCCATATTTTGAAATGAAATTTCTATAAGAAATAGATTGAATTTTCTTATTATTATCCTGTATGGTATTTTTATCTTGTATTATGAATAACATATAAATTTTAGTACATCTTGGGATAAAAGTACACAAATCATCTTTGATTTAATTTTATTTACTTTCATATTGTACATATTTACATGTGTACAGTATTGTACACATTTGCTTAAACATTTACATATGTACAGTTTCATGTGTGCACATATTGTACACATTCATATTGTACAACTGTTATTACTTTCCGCATAATTTTAATGCCTAGTGTGTTTTAGAAAAGGTTAGCATATATTAAAATTCAAAAAATAAAAATTAAGCTTTATACTGGCAAATTTATAGCTATTTGAAATCTGTGCATGCTATTTTCATTTTGTACCTTACCCAATGCAATCAAATTATACCACACACTTTGCTATATCGCAGATTGTACTCAAGAAGAGGGAAAATATTCTAAATATTGCTATTTAAGTTTATTAAACATTTCCCATTCTCGAGATTATATTTTCTTCTGGAAATGCGAGAACGGGAAATAATTTAACACCATTTTTTTATTGATTGATCAATGTTATGGATTTTGGATTCGAAAAATAGAAGTTGACAAATAATTTTCATAGATAATAAAGATAAATAAATATATACTAAAAAGTTAAAGGATAACAATATTTAAATATAATTAAAAATACGCTTTCCATTATTTTCATTATTACAACTATTATATCCACACTTTTTTTTTTTTTTTTTTATGTTCTCCTATGAAATAGGGAAATGTTTTTTATATCAATAGGAATAGTGTATGAACATCTACAGAGTAATTTTTAAATAAAAACCAGTAATATAATTCTTTAAAGGTTTTCATTTTTAGTATAATTAACATAATGTGTGTTAATTTGGCAGGCACCCTTAAAAGCATCAGAATATTCTAAATGAACACTGTTTCGCAATGAAAAAACAAACGATTTTTCAATTGATCAGAAAACAAATGATTTCAACCAAACAAATGACTGTTCTATTCCGCATTGAAAAAACAAATATTCTGCAACCATATTCTCTATCGTAAAAAAGTGTAAATAGTTGCCTATTGAAGATTTAAAAGAAAATGCAATCTCAAATTAAATAAATATTAATTCATGCTTGATGTGTACATACAGAGGAGCGTAAGTGAATATGAAATACCATTTCTATTTGAACTCACCGTACTAAAATGAAGCCTTTTGGATCACTGTGGATTTGATTATTACAAACTCTCAAGTGTCATTAATGTGTTTTGATGATTTTATGTTACAAAAAATAGAGTTTAGATGCAAATTTTTAGTAAAAAAAAAATAATAATGAGTAATATGGACCAAGCGGATAATATGGAACATTTATGAAGGTAAAAATGGAATACTTATTTCCTTAAAGGATAATATGGAATAGGGTAGTATTTTCGCAAAACATCCTGAATAATTATAATATAAACATTTTATTTTGAAATTATTATTGAAAATAAACAGCATTGAAAACTTTTTCAACATTCAGCTGTTAAAAAAATCGCAAATAATATTAAATAGTTGGTATTTCATATTACCTGAAACATACTCTTCGAGAATAAATGAACTTCAACTACCTGTTGGTATGAAATAAGTTCATGGGAGTCATACTACTAACAAAATCAACTCCCCTAACAGAAATGACACTAAGTGGTTTATCACTTATTTTATTGCTTCTTAAATAGATTACTGGATTCGTAATACTTAATATAAAAATCCTAAATCTTGATAAAGCAAAAAAATTGCATGACACAAAAATTCCTCAACTCACAGACACAAAATTAACTACAGTTCATATTTGAGGCTGAGAGAAGACGGTGGATGCTCTTCCGATAGGTTGCAGAACCATACAGTTGAGCATTTTACCAACTATTCCGTATTTCCTAACGTTCTCCTATGAATATATATATATATCACGTAATGAATGAATATATATATAATAGTATTACGTATAATACTGCAACATAATCGGTGCATTTAGATTAGCTTTCGTATAATATTAAGAAAATTAAATAAAATACATGATTGTATATAATTCATTTTTATTACTTTCTTCTATATTCAATAGAAGAAAGTATTGGATTCGTAAAAATTTTTGACCTCGGGTTTATGATGAAGTTACGCGTTTTCAGAGCTGTAGAACACGATTTGACCATTTTTAGAAAATGTCTGTCTGTCTGTCTGTCTGTCTGTCTGTCAGTTTGTCTATGTGTGTGTGTGTGACAAAATTTTGTGGCAACTGTATCTCAGGAACTACTGCGCAGAATTTCATACAAATTGATATGTAGTTGCACCTTGACATAAATTAGTGCCTATCAACTTTTGGTAAAAATTGTCTCACAGGTTGCGTTGACATCCCGCTTTTCTAAATTTTTAACATATTGATATAGGACAAAATTTTGCATAAATGTGCATAAAGAGAATTATTTTTTAGTAATCATTGTGAAATTTACAATAATTATTTATAATAGAGATAGTCAACTGAGAAAAATTTTTCATGTGTGTAGGAGCCTCGCCACCCCCCCTGGGGGGGAAGTTCCCCCTCGAGGGGAGTAAATTTTCAAGATGGGTATCATTCAAAAGGTCTCGTCAGTAACTTTAAAACGAATGGTTGAACTATAAATCTGTGATAATTTAAAACAAAATTATCGATTTTTTTTTACTTTTAACAAAAAAAATAATAATAATAACTTAAAAAAAACTTCTTTTTTTAAACGAAATTTAACAAAACTTGGTATTTAGTTGACCCTTGACATAAACTGGTGCTGATTAGATTTGGAGATCAATCGCTCAACAGGTGGCGCTGTGATCGTATTTTTTCTAAATTTCTAACATGGCAGTATAGGACAAAATTTCGTATAAATGTACATAATGAGAGTTATTCTTAACATGTGATTGTAAAATTAATATGAATTATTGATAATAGTAGTAGTTAATTAGAAAAAAAAATTGGGCATGTGGGGGCACCGCTTCACCCCCTTAAGGGGGTGCGGTAAATTTTCAAGATGGGTATCTTTCGAAATGTCTCGTCAATACCTTTAAACCGAACGGTTGAACTATAAATATGTGATAATTTAAAACAAAGTTATCGATTTTTTTTTACTTTTAACAAAAAAGAACTTGGAAAAAAAAATCGTTTTTTTTTTTTTTTTTTTTTTTTTTGTTAATGAGTGAATTTGTATTGGAAAATATAGAAAAAAGTCTTGTGGTGGCCACAACATACTAGTTTACAAAAAAATTGTAAAAATTTAAAATTTAAAAAAAAGAAAGTTTACACATTTATTTTATAACTTAAAATGCAGTACTTTAATTTCACCAATGGATTTATTATCGATGCTTTCTATAATTTGACAATTGTTTTATATAGAACCATTAACAGCTATGTGATGGAGTATCTTCACATATATTTGTTTTATTTACAGTTTCAAATAAATTTAATAATTAAACATTATACTTTCAATAAATGAAATTTATATTAAAATATCTAACGGAATCCTAAATTATGTTTTATATTTAATCACATTTGTCTCTTTATAAATAGATATATTAATTTGTAATAATATTTTACCTGTTAATCTATTGTTCGGATTCTTTAAAATTAATAATTTATTCCTTGTATTCTAAATGAATTTTTATTTTTATTATCTAAACGAATTTTTATTGGTCTTTCAGAATTCTATTCTTCCAAAGCTAAATCATTAAAAAAAATATATATACATATATATTTTCATGTATTAACCGTTGCAATCCATAAATTACAATTCATTCTTTTAAATTGCTCAAGTTATTTTATTATAGCTAAACTGAGCAATAAATGAACGTTGAAATATCATTGAAGGGTAATTTATATCTCTTTATGACAGGATGTCGTAATAATTCCTAGTCTTTTCGTCTCCCCTGCAGAGACAATTTTTGAGGCGAAAACTTGGCTTAAGTGATCTGCATAAATTTTTATAACGAACTCTCTAAATTCAAAATATTTGTATTATTTTACTCGAGAGACAAAGGAATGTATTTGGCTATGTAATTAAAGATTTTTTTTTCTAAATCTTGGTGTGTTTCGCACAGTTTGCTTGAGACTGTCATTAAGCGAACTAGTCTCATAGCTCCTAACCACTGGTATAGTTATACGGTATCAAAGGCTCTTTCTTTATCACCTGATGTACCTAAATAAAGCCCTCTGAATGGCTGTAAGACTTTTTAAGAATATTGATATCAGCTAAAGAGAATGTTTTGTTTCCATGCTGATTGAAAAGCTCTTCAAATGAAAAAAAATATTAGTTTTAATAGTGAAGTTTATTCTTTAACACGGCAGTTGTTATTATGTTACCTGGTGTTATTATGCGGACTTTATTAAATAGTATAAGAAATCACCTTCACAAGCTATAAAAATATTTTTTAAAGATTAAAAAAATAATCTATAATAATAAAAGAAGATGTCTATCTGTCTGTCAGTCTGTCTGAGCATCTATACGTTCAGCCCTTACAGAACGCAGAAGTATAAAATTTGACATACAGGTGCTCAGAAGCCTTCCCGAGAGGATAGTGAAAACAGAATTTAAAATTTTTAATTAGTTCTGGAGATATTAATTAAAATGTAGACCTATGTCTAATCAAAAAGCGATCTCAATGACTGAGAATTCACCGCGATTGCATAAAAATAGATATTTTAACGGAGTTAAAATCAGAAAAAGTGGAAAATAAATTAGAAATATTAGTTCGATCGTTACGAATTTGGTACCTGAAAGGGGATTTTTTTCCGAATCTAAGAGTGCAAGTGGCTTATCTCTACAGCAATTGGATTTTTTTTAATTAACTAAAGTATGAAATTTAGTTTGCAACACTCAGAACACTTAATTATTTCATTTATCAACGATTCTGCAGTGCCAGGTGCTAGACATGCTGGCTGATTATTCTTCCGGTCGGGAAAAATTGCTTTTCGTTTTTCGCCCACGTGACAAAGTACTGGAAATAAAAAAAGCAGTTTTTGAATTTTTTCAATTTAAAATCGATCAAAAGCAGAACTTCGTAATTGCCCGTCATTGTGGCTCACCTGTATGCAGTTAAAAAATCTAAAGTATAAC